>JAJOOD010002239.1:0-121009 GCA_029582525.1 Solanum tacnaense | reverse complement strand
GCGACACGCCGAGTGGGTACTTCCCTTGCCGAGTTTTACAGGACCTCCAGCTAACTTGGGGGTCCAAACGGCGGACAAAGTCGGGTACGCCGACCTATTTGGTGATGCACCGACTTGTCCATGGCCCACCGAGTTTTATAGACTCCAGCCTAAAACTTTCTTGAGTCCAACGGCGGTCCAAGTTGGGCTCGCTGACCTCTTTAAAGAGTCGCCAACTGGACCTTTGGCTCGCCAACCTGCATATTTCAAACATATTCCACTTTTTCACCTGCACAATCAACATATGATTATTCCAAGAACAAAAAAAAAGCAACTAAAAACTTGGGTTGCCTCCCAAGAAGCGCCTTAGTTAACGTCGTGGCACGATGCAAGTCCTCACTCAAACTTCATTCTTGGGGTTTGCCATAGTATCACTAGGCAACCCCCCCCCCTCTTGTTGTCTTAGGTAGAGACGAGACAACACACGACCCATTTGAGTCTCCTGTAGCTGAATAGATCTGGAATGAGAAGCGGTCATCTGATTCAACATTGAGACATTATCTCTTATCTTTTTCAACACTCCGTCGTGATCTTTGACTTTGTGGAGAATGAGTGAGAGTATCTCTTCCACTTGTCCATCCTCATAGTTCTTGGGTTTTCTATGCTCATAAGGAGGAATGTACCTATCTTTCTTTTTGTATGGCACATCCAATTCCATGATCTTTCTGGCCAAGAGATCCAGCTGACTCAACAGTGTGGCCAAATTCTGGTCCTTCTTTGTCTCCTTGTTGGTCTTAGTCATGTTATTAGGGAGTTGGGCTACTATTGCATAGGGTTGTCGTATTAGACCACCCGAAGTAAGTTGGTCAGCCACTTCTCTGTTCTCAGGACCAAGACCTCTATAGAAGCAGTCTAGTAGCATGATATCTGGAATTCCATGAGTTGGGCACTGCAACAATAGTGCCTTAAATCTTAGCCACAACTCATGGATTGTCTCACCCTCCACTTGCTTGAAATTTAGGATGTTATCCCTAAGAATCATCATTTTTGAAGGAGGGTGGTCCAGTTGGCTACTATTGTTACAAGACATGCTTATTTCCTCTGTTCAACAAGTAACACCAAAAACCAAAACTAAAAGTAAGTAGATCCAACTATGAGTAAAAAGAACAAAATTCAACTTCACCAAAGGAATCTTAAACAATACCACTCCCCAGAAGTGGCACCATTTTGATTGAATAACGCTATCAAAGACACTTCATCCAATTCTAAGCGTCAACGATCATTAATCAGTATATAACCCAAATAAATGAGTTGGGATCGAATCCCATATGGAGAGGTACGTGTTTAAGATTCAATAGTAAAGTGTGAACATGGTCAAATTAGTCATAGGAATAGAAATTATCAAATAAAAAACATCATTCAAATTAAGGGGTGACACGAATGTCAAATGGGGGTTTTGGTTAGAAATTATCAACTAGAAATAGTGGGTGAACAACACGAAATAACAATAATGAGACGGGTTTTTGGTATGTGATTCGATTATAGGCTAATATAGACAAATGGGTAATTGAAACTATTAGAAAATGACTAAATATTAGTTAGTAAGCTAGGCTATAGAGGAAATAAACTTTGTCTCGAATAATTTATCTCGAATTAAGTTGATTTCTCTCGAACATCAACAAGCATGCAAAATAAGAATAGCCCAGACTTTAGTCCATTCACTCTCTCGAGCTAAATGTGTGGGATTGGGTTTAGGATTCACTCTCTCGAGCTAAACCAATGTAAACCCAATACCCATAAACCATCAATCAATAAGCTTAGTTTTAAAACCTCTCTCTCGAGCAAGCCAAAAACACAAGGGTTGAACTGCATTTGCAACTACAATTCTTAAATTAAACCACAATTGTTGATTAAATTCACTTCTAAATAGCATTTAAACTAACAATTAGCAATACTCATAAACTAAATCAGCCCATAATCACATAAGCACACCCCAAGAATTGGGGTTTTAGCTAGACATTATAAAAAGATAAAAATTGTTACCAAATTGAATTTCCATCAACTGGGTAAGATTGATTTCATCTTTACAATGTTCCAAATCGAAGAATCTCAAAGACCCACTTCCAATTTCTCAAAAGTAAAAAACTTCAATTCTTCAAAGCTAAGGAAAAACTAGAGAAAACTAGTCTTCTAGTTCAAAACTTAATAAAAATATGTTCTAAATAGTAATTGATACTAAACTAAATGTTCAAAAATGTATTTATAGTCACCAAAAGTGTGCTGTGAAGAGCCACTCAACGAAGTAAGTCGGGCTCGCCGAACCACTCGGCGAGCCGCCGTTTTGTCATTTCCATCGCCCTTCTTCCTTAGCCTTTAGCATCCTCAAGGTCTGTAACTTTAGGAAATCCAACACTGCATCGCGGAACCACTCGGCGATTTGCCGACTACTCCTTTCTCTCGCCAACTTAGTTCTTTCCTTCAGGGCTTGGCACACTAGAACTTTAGTCGGTCAAATAACTATTCGGTGACTCGCCAAGTGGAAGTGGCGATCACCAGGCTTGCATTTCTTCATTCTTTCAGCTCGCTTTGTTCCTTTTTGTAAATTAGTGCCTTTGCTTTGTTCCTCAATCCATATACCTAGAAATCAAGCGTTTTACATTAGTTATTGGCACAAAATAAGCATTTGAGAACACTAAATCTATATAAATAAAGCCGTAAATGAGTCCAAATTTCGGACTCATCAGCTTCACACTCATGAACAAGGCTCTACTAAACATAGCTTTTTAGACACCATAATACACTTGAACTTGGAACTTTGAATACCATGTTTTTCACGACCCAAGACTAACCCCTAGACATGACATGGTGAATAGAATCCCAAGAGACTTTAGGCTACCCACTTGACATAGAATTACACTAAGATACCAATATAACATAAATAAGGAGATAATGAAATCTAAAATGACGTCTCCTTATAAAAATGAATCATAGTACAAACCATTAATGCATAACCTACTATGTCTGGCATTAAGCCTCTACTACATAATAGTGACTAGGACAAGCACTAAGTCACTTGAACAATCAGAAAATTACAGTAAGTTTGATATGACATAAAGGAACATTTATGACATGACCTCGAGCAATGAGGATTCACCAATCCAAAGCAAGCTGATAGGATCCAATACTAACCATGACCTGAGTGAAGTGCGTCCAAACCTATATTATAAAATAATACACGCACAAGAGATGTATGTGGTAATTACTTGGAATGTATTGAATATTGGGAATGATGCAAGATTACGACATAATAACATGATAAGTCTGAAACATGATAATGCAACCACCAAGTAAACATAACATCAATAGAATGATAAGACTCCATAAAACATAAAACAAGGTCATAAAATCTTCTTTAAATCAGAATCATAGCATAAGTCTTGAAGAAATTCATAAAACTTTATAGGAGATAACATTAACAGGCATAAACCATGTGAGATATAACATGTAGTTTATTGTACTACTCTCACACCGAAAATAAAGTGTCCTACTTGTCAAGGTAGGCATCATAATCATGAGCTAAAGTACATCCACTAGTTAATGTCCAATTGGTACATACCTATGGGGGTATATAGTTCAGGGACCTGGATAATCATCACTAGTCCAACTCGATGCTAAATAAACTCCCAACGGAAACATGCATAAATACAACATATTCATAGTTTTTGGAATGGTAAGAATCTAGTAATACCAGTTCATTCATAAAATATCATAAGAATAGCTCCTTTAAAATCATGATTTCATAACATATTCATAAGAGACACTTAATCGAAAGCATCTAAATCATGAGTCTTTTCATAGTAAAAAAGGTACTTCTATTGGAAGTAGGCAAATCATATCATTCTTTCATCATACGAGGTTCTTCAATTGGAAGTCTCAATTTTTTTTATAAAACGTCATTGATACTTACAATGAGAAGCATCATTCATTCATAACATCATGCATGCATTTTAAGAAAGCTTTGAATCATATCATAAAAATACTCATATTTCATGGGATCATGTAAAATCATTGAGAACATTTAAATATGATCAAATTATGCATAAGAAGATCATTCACGAAAGAAAAACTTTACTTCAATTGAACCCATGGAAGAATCATGAAAAAAATAGAAATTGGGTAGAAATCACAAGTTAAAACTAGATTTTCTTTGGGACTCAATGGATGAAGGGGAACCATTGATGAATTTCCCACATACCTTTATGGAATCCTAGCTTGAAATTTGGAAATGAGACTTGAAGCTTGAAAACCCCTAGAATCACCTTGAGAGGATCCTTGAAGAAGAAGACTCGAGAGCTTTGTGAGATTGAGAGTGAATGAACAAGGCTTTGAGTTTTAAAAAAGTTGTAAGGATTAGGAATAGTCTAGAAATGACATAGTTTAGGAATTAAACGGGTAGGAAAAGGCTCAATTAACCCTGGATAAAAACTACAAAATTGACTCTATGGCCCCATGAACGTTTTATACTCTCTTCAATGGACCGTATTGGTTGTCTGTCAATTGAGATACTGAAATCTAGAGTTGCTGATCTTCAAACCATGGACCAAGAACCACGACCCATACTCCTTTCCATGGTCTGTGCACCCCTACCATGCAACTCACTTCACTGAAATCCCATCTTTCTAAAGTTCACTTCCATGGGACCCAGCGTGTAACACCTTGGAATCTAGTACACTAAACTAGGGCTAAGTGAGAGGCTAGAGCCAAGGAAGAGGGCTAGGGCAGACCACTCTTCCCTAGACACTTCCTACCTTCCCACGACCACCACCACGGCTCATGGTGTGGTTTGTGGTAGGCCGGGCAATAGCTACCCCAAGGCTGCCCAAAACACCCTCCTCCACATAAGAGCATTGATGGCTCGTGAAGTCTCCCACTGGCCGTGGGAGTGCTCACAAAGATGAGATAAGTTTTAGGGAGTTGAAGGGTGGCACCCTAGCTACTGGTCCAAAGACCTCGGAGGGAACCACGGCTCGTGGTAGGGACCACGACTAGTGGGACCAAACGTGGTCATGAGGCAGACCACTTTAGCTTAGGGTTAATTGGTCTTTTCCGATTTTTATTAAAACAAAGTCATGCCATTTTTCCTAAGTCTAGGACCCCTATATAGGTCATTTTAACTTTAAAACTCACCCATTCAAGTCATTATTTCCAAAACCCAAAAGAAAATCAAAGATCTTCCTCTCCAAAATATTTCTCTCTCTAGAAACTTGAAGAAGAAAGAGATTCAAGCTAGGGTTCAAGAGCAAGCTTACATACTTTAATTGCTTTGGGCTTTGATAGTAAGGTATGGTAGTTTTCATCCATGGAGTTCCCAAATTCCTCAATTTTCAAAGGTAGAATTCCCTAATTGAGTTAAGGTTTTCTTCAATTGTCATGGATTCTTTTCAAAGTTGATTTAATTGACTGAATTATGATTTATTATGCATGAATTGAAGAAATATGATGATTTTATGATGATTTACCCATGAACCCTTCTAACCCCCATATTTTCAAGTTATGAATCATGTGATGTGGGATTTTGATTGAGAAGGAAGAGTTTTATAAAATTGAGAATGTATTACAAGCTTTACATGAATTTATGATGAAATCCATATCTAACATATGTTTCTAAGTATTGAAGATTGAAAGTAGGTTTTGAACCTCAAGATGTAAATTATGGAATTATGCATTTACTTATGAAAGCTATGCAATTGTATTAAGGTTGCTTGGAGATTAAAGTATCAATGTTGATGTTGTTGTTGTGTTGTTGAAAGGATATTCTCATAAAACACAAATTATCATGATTGTGAAAGGACATTCTCACATAGTAAGGATTCTTAGGTTGAAAGACTTTCTCACCTAATTGAATCTAAGATTAAAAGTGATCATGGATGGTAAAAGGTTTTCTCACGCATGGTCTAAAGAGCTATCCTAAAGAACTAACTTTGATTGGTTGTCGAAGGACATTTTTCCATGAGACATGAGTTAAGTCAAGACTTAATAACTACTCCATAGGATTTATGCTTAGCACCAAGTGGATATTGAATTGATATGGAAGCTCCCCCATAGTAGAGGCCGGGTTTGTAGAAGCAATCTCTTGAGATGGAAGCTCTCCGGTAGAAGAGGTCAGGTTCTAGTAAAAATCTCCTTATCCCTTAAACTATGTGCCCCCATAGGTTATTTAGCTAGTGGATCCACCAAAGCTAAGAGTTAATGATTCTACATTAGGCAAGTAGACCAACTCTTTTTGGTGTGGGAGACACCGTGGGATCATGTTATAGCTCACATGGTCTCGATGTCGGTTAAGCCTAATTGCCACAACAAGATTAATAATGAACTAAAGCTACTTCAAGAAGCATCCCGTAGTGTTCAAAGGTTTTAAGGATGATGCTAGCTTGCATTGAATATGATGTTATGACTTATGTTTTCCAACTCTCTCATATGATGTTTTAGCTTTGTTAAATTGCATGTCATGAAATGAAATGTCCCATTTAGCATGTTTTAAATGTTTTATGCATGACTATCATACTTGGTATATTGTTTTGTACTAACACATACTCTTGCCTACATTTTTACCAAATAATGGGTTCGACAGTCAGGGTCATCAATTTCATGGCTAGGAGTTGACTTGAGATATTTTTGGAGCTTTGGTGAGTCCTCATGCTTCGAGGATGGAGTTTTATTGTATTCAGTTTCTTTCATATATTTTTCCTTTGGACATGATGTATGGGCTAGGCCCAAATTTCATTCTATTGTAATAGATGGCTATGATGAGACAAAGTGTCTAGACTTTCGCTGTTCTTTTATAAAAAAAATTTGGACTTTAAATGTTGTTTTACTCTTATTGTTCTATTTCTTATGTTATGAGGACTATGTGGCTTGTATGGAGTCCTTCGAGGGTTTAATATGTCATGTTACATCTAGGGTGTACCCTGGGTTGTGACACAACTATGGTATGTACATCCATCCACGAACCATACTTGTCAACCATGGAATCTAACTTTTGAAACCTCAAGATTCCAAAGGCAACCATGACTTGGATTCCAGAATCATGGGACCATGCATGACTCTTAGCTTGTAAAGGAAGAAACCTCAGAGTTATGTCAATCTAAGCTTGGATTTTAGTTGTTTCTTATCAAATTATTTTGGAATGAACATTCCGTAGGTATTGTCTTTATTTCTTCTTCTATGAGTAGCTAGACCCTCATCTAGGATTGTGTGTGCTAGATGGTGGTGTTAAACCCTAAATGGTATTGATTAATCAACTCCAATATCGATTGTATGGAATAAATCTATTGTTATCTTGAAGTTTTAATCTAAAAATTAGTGGTTGCAAACATTGATTGAACTTTTTAACATCGTTTTGGCTTGGAAAAGCATAATGGGACTTGTTGAAATTACTCAATGGGTGTTTGCTGTTTTGTTTGAAAGGGTATTGGAGTTTTTAAGAACCCAATGGATATAAACTTGATAGTTAAGGATATTATTAAAGTGTAGCCTAGACCAAGCGTTATCCATGTATCAATCGATGTTGTTTCGATTAATCTATTCATCTTCGAGTTGAAACCCCAATCGTTATGGACATACCCTTAGTCCTTTCCAAACTTATTAGACCTTATTTGTGTTGATTTCCTATTTTGTTTCATAATATTGATGAAATTTTAGTTGTTAGATACCCCCCCCCCCCCCACACATTTTTATATATACATGTTGTTGAGAACTTAATTTGCTAGTTTGTTTTGAATTATGAAATCAGTAGAAGAAGAATCACATCTGCCTTTTATGATGGCTACATATTTGGAGCTCAATCGGTCTATGCCTATTGAGAACCACGTGTTTGGTACTCAGACTACACTTTCCACCCTATAGATCATAGTACGAGTTCCCACCATAGTAGCTATGGATCATAGACTAGGGGTGAGCTTCTTTTAGATTTGTTCTTCTATCCTTTTGTTTTTTGCTGGACTAGTCTTTATTTTTTGTTTGGGAATTGTTTTCTATATTGTACTTATCTTTTACTTATTTTATGGTTAATAACTTGAGTGCCGACTGATATTAGGTTTTGGGAATGTTTATGTATATCTTGACTCTTCTTCTTTTATTTCTTGTATTTGTTCGTTGCTTTAGCCTTCTTATATTTCGTGTGATAGTCCGTTACTTCTAGGTCCAGTCTATGGGTTCGGCTTACCTACTAGTGGAATATATGTAGGTGTCATCATGATCAGACATTTTGGGTCGTGACATGTGGCCTACCAAAAGCATAGATAAATGGGCTATTATTTTGTCAATTGACCCATAAAGATCTGGAAATTTCAAATAGTGTTTGGGCTTGGAACTAAAATGAATTTAGATAAAAATGAGCATTTATAAATATTGATGTTTCGGTGCCATCATAATTAAACCAAACTGTTAAAAGAAAAGAATAACAAATAAAATAACGAAAAAGAGACAAAAATACCCTTAACCTTTGAGAAATGGTTCGTAAATACCCTCCTTCCACCTTTGGGTCTAAAAATACCCTTAATGTTTAATTTTTTTTTGGGATAAAATATACCCTTCAAACTAACAAAATTAGGGTCAAGTTTTGACTCTTTAAAAAGAGTTGCGTGGCATTTTCTAACTAGTCACAAATTTTAATCTTAAATTAATTATATATAAACCCACCAATCTTTGGAACCCAAAACCCATAACCATTTTAAAGAACATAACAATTCTTCATCTCCTTAGAGTCCTTTCTTCTTTATTCAATTTGTTGACTCATTAAACAAAATATATGAGAAATATTGAATTGTTGAACACTAAATTTGGCTGAAACCTTGTCAATCAAAATAAATAGTATTGCTACACATTCAAAGCATGCACCTATATATTTGGCTACTTCATTGATTTGAAAGAGAGAGGAATACTAAATTGCTGAAATGTACAGACATTGTTATTGATATTTCTCATAACCAATTGTTGCATCTAACTGTTACTAAACTGAAATAGAAAAATAATTAATTGTCAATCACCATAAAAGCATAATCATTGCCATAAGCCCATAACATTGGCAGAATTGATTCATCACAAAAACATCAAAATTAGTCATTTTTTTAATTTCTTGCAGAACATCGTAGCAACTACAACATCAAAATATAATCATATGCATACTTGCTTTCATGAACACAGTAACCATAAAAAAAGTTCAACTTCAAATTGTGTAAAACCAACCCATTTTAGCTTTCATCTTTTCAAAATAGTCAGACTAAATGGAGATACAGACCTAGTTAGAAGAGTTCTGATTACCTAAATCGGGTTTGGGTTCTAAAAATTGGGTGGGTTTCTATATAATTAATTTGAAATTAAAACTTGTGACCAATCAGAAATGCCACGTGGCTCTTTTTAAAGAGTCAAAACTTGACTCTAATTCTGTTAGTTTGAGGGGTATGTTTGATCCAAGAAACAAACATTAAGGATATTTTTGGACCCATAGGTGAAAGGAGGGTATTTATGAACCATTTCTGGGTATTTTTGACCCTTTTCCAATAAAATAATGATAATCCTTTTCGATAAAGTAAAATAAAGTTATGATGTTTCTATACTTCTCTCTATGGAATTCTGATAGATATTACGTTAAAACAAAAAAAAGTGCAGTTTCAAATTTCAAAAGCCAACAGTTTACACATAATGTAAAAAAATATATAACAAACTAACTATTGAATGAAACGACATGAATATGATCTCCATATTAGTTTATGCATGATCCTTGTAGGGATACGCCCATTTATGTAATGGGGATTCAAAATTGTAAACTGTAAATTCAGCTCTCGGTATTGCTAAATAAGAGATGGGGTGGAACATAGCCATCAAGCCAATCTCCATAAATGTCAGCGATCTTCTTCGATGGTTTCAACTTCAGGATTTTCTTTTCCCCTTTTTCTTCTTTTACCGATGCATTGACCACTGTGTTTGAACCAAGCGGAACAGAGAAGGGACTTGGAGTAATTGGGGCAAAATTCATCAACATAGGCTCTTGCAGCTCTGCTAAATGAAACAACCAATATTAGATAAATAAGAAGACAAACAAAAAACCTATAGGAAAGAGCTTATAAGATTCTACTTAAATAGAAAAAATTGAATATGACTCCAAGTAAGCGATCACAAATAAAGTCAATAGATCTCATATTTTACCATAGAAAGTCAAATGGAAAAAAATTAAGATTTAAGAGATACGTAGCTCATGAAGCCCATCATTTACATAGACAACGGGAAAGTTACTTTAATGTTAGACCTATAAAAACCAAGACGTAGGCCTGATGTTGTAAGCTTTACATTGTTACTTATTTTAAATGTTAGATATGAACAAACAACAAAACTACATATCTAACGTATTGTTACAAAAATAAGATAGTCATTATTGGAGAACAATAAATAGTTGTGAATGCGCAAAACATCAACCCAAGGACGTTGTAACACAACCCATTTCTGGAATACTATATGGGCATAATCCAAACTTATCAAGATTTTCATGTTTAATGAATGAATGCAACTGTCGAATAACTATTTTGGGTACAAAAAGATTTTAGATGTTGTTTTTTCTTTTCTAATATAACTACTATACATAAGATAAATTATATGAAGACACTCTCTCTATATAATTTTATGCAACATTCTTGTTCTAATTTGAACTATTGTATCTTAAACAAAGAACTTGCATAACAACAAACATTGTCTCTAGGATCTCAATCAATACCTAGTAATATTCGCCCTTATTTTCTTAGAATAAATATGTAAATGAATTATACAAGATAAAAAATGTGAGAGTTTAAAAGAATTAGCTTACCTGATTTTCCATGAGCAAAGTGACAACGATCATGGAAAGGGCATTGACCTGCTGTCTCCAACTTGTTACATATCTTTGTTTTACAATATATAGGCATCTCAATACGGACAATATCATTTTCATGCTTACTAGTCTCAATCATACTAGGATCACTTATGTTCCTTGTAGTTTTGATACATATTGCAGAAATCTCCCTATCCCTTGCCATGTTGGTGTTAATTTTTGAAGGACGTTCATGAAGAAATTTGCACTTATATCCATAAGGACACTCCTCTCCATCATAAAATATCTTGCAAATTTTCATCCTATGCAATTTTTCCTGATCCTCATTCAACTCCCTATCCTTTACACATATTAGATCCTGCAAATTTGGAGGAGAGTTCCGCAAATCTTCAACACCATGAGCAAATGTACAATTTTCCCCATTCTTGCAAGTTTCTTTCAAGACCATAGCACACATGCGGATTTTATAAAATATATGACTTGTCCCTTTGCTTTCTTGAAGATTTGGTGAGTTCATTCTGGATTTAATAGCTGGGAATGTTGCATAATTTGGCAAGTTGCTATCGGAATCCGTCATTCTCTTGAAAGAAGGTGCATGCTCAAACTGACAATAGGACTCAAAAATATCATGGTTCATTGGAGAATTAGGCCAAACACCTCCAGCACCACCACCGGCAAATGGCATTGGCATAAAGTGTAGAGGAGAAGTTGGTTGATCGAAAAAACTCATATTCCTTTTTCTGACGTTGATTGTTTAAATGAAATCTAATTCTATTATTTCTTGTCTCTAAAAAAAGTAAATAAGGATTCAAACTTTTAATAGAAAATAGAGAAACAAATAAAATATAAATCATTGACAATTAGGAAAAAGGAGAATAAGTAAAAATCAATAATAACTAACACATGACAGAAAAAATAGAGATACTATTGAAATAACAAAATACTGTAAAGGTAAACATTAATGACTAAAACATACATTCGTAAACAACAACAAAATACCTAGTGTAATATTATAAGTATTTTCTGGAAATGATAGGACGTATGCAAACCTTTACATTTTCTTTGAGGGGTATAGAGGTTGTTTACAAAATACTATCAGCTTAAAAATGACTTTTCAAAGTAGAGTTGCAATGATGATTTTTAAACAAGAGTTCATAGAAACAAAGAAAGAACAATCACCACCGCAATTGCAAACATGCTATGATTGGATATATTAATTTTCACAATTCCATTTAATCTCATCCCATGGAAAGAAATAAAAAAAATATAAACAAAATACTTCTAAAAAATTGGCAACGCTAAAAACAAGAATGTATAGCAAAACTGAATCTGATATCATTCTTAAATTGCTTAGGATCTCTTTGGAAAGCTACTTGGTAATTACAGTTATTGTAATTACCACCCTTGTAATTATATAATTATACAATCTAATAATTACTCAATATAATATTTATGATAAACTGTTTGTTTTTCATAATGTAATTGCAGTATGATTATAGACGTATTGTTTTATTGCACGAGTACAATTACACAGTTAAACTAATTCTAAAATAAACTTAATCATATAAAAAATGAAGTTGCTATTTGAAAAATATATGCCTTTATAAATGACACTAAATCAGATATTTAAGATACATATTTTTATAAATAAAATATACTAATTGATAATCATATATTTGTAACTAATAATGTAGAAAAAGATTGATATATAATTTTTGAACTAATAAAATTTTAATTAAATTAATTTTAATAAGTAAAATAACACATTTTATAAGAACATCATAAACGAGTTACTTGGCCAAAGGATAAAAATTATAAATATACTGTTAAAACATAACTCAAATATTTGACAAAAAATAATCTATCAATTGTACTACAAAATAATTAAAATTGAAACCAAAAGCTAAATGGGTAATCCAATTTTTAAAATAACAGTCTTATTTCAAATTTCAACATAGTAAAAAAAAGTTTCAACATGCCTTAAGTAAATATAATTCTAAAAACAAAAGAAATAAAAACTTAAGTCTATAACCTCACTTAATAATAAAATTCTACTTTAATAACTATCATTCATTAAAATCCAACTTTGTAAATGACACAATATTTCTTATATTAGGAGGTGTAATTTCAAAAACTAAAATAATAATGTAGTTACGCTAAATTAAAAACATGAAGAAAACAAATTAGGAATAAGAAAAATACGAAACCAAGATAAAAGTAAGAACTAATAACTAAAATAAAGATTGTTAAACAACATACTCAGTGTAATCTAACAAGTGGAGTGTGAGAAAGATAGGGAGAATGTAGACCTTAATACTACCTTTGTGGATAGAGATATCATTTATGTGACTTAGTTATAAGAAAGATTCATAAAAATAGTTCATGAAAAATAAAAAAACCAGCACACTTTAATTCTAAATATGTCACTGTCTATTATACAAATCTTCACCATTCCATTTATTATCAGCTCAAAATATTTTATAGAAGATCAAAAAATAATCCAACGAAAAAAAATTAGGTTGAAAACAAGAATGTATGGCAAACCTAAATCGAATTTTGTTCTTTAATCACTTAAACAAAAAATTAATCTTTCCAACAAAATTTAAACATACAATGGATCACAGATGAAGTCTTCAAAACTTTGTAGGTACAATTTAAATAAATATAAGTAAAAAAACTCACAAAAGTTGAAAGTCGTGGCCGCCAATGTAAGCCTTAGTTGAGAAGCAAAAATCGTATAGAAGCGAGACTAAAGTGATGTGTGAAATCCTAAAATGGTAAAATCCTTATATAGTTTCATAATTAATGATAATTTATGATATTATCCTCTCTAATATACTTTGGTAATTTTCTGGCATGTGGGCTTTCTAGAGGGCCCCAAATAATTTGACATCACTAAATTGACGCTAGTTTTTTTAATGATATAAAGAGAACAAGTTTGAATTTTTTTAATTTTTTTTGTTAAAATGTGTTGTTGAATAGATATATATATATATAATCTTAGGCTGGTGATGTGATACTCACCTATTTCAGTATTGCTATTTATTTGTTCTCTCAGATTTATGGCTTTATTCATATTTTACCCAAAACAACATGCTTGAGATAATAAATAAATAAAAAGTGAGTCGTGACGCACATCTAATAACAAACAAATGAAAAGTCATGACTAAAACAATGAAACTATTGTAAAAAAAATAACGATTTATTAATTTTCAATATTTCTTTCTCTCTCTCTCCCATTATTCTACCTTCTTCATCATCTTTCAAAATTCTCCTCTCTTCGACACTTTTTGAAATAAATATTATACATTCTTCCTTGAAGCATGAAAATATACACCACACTAGCCCAAGCATGAAACTTTCCCTTTTAAAGAGAAATTATTTGACTTCTTTCTTTTTCTTAACTTTAAATAAATTGTTCTTTGATATCCGGTGAGGAGAAATATTATTCATAAACATTTCCTTGGACAAATTTATTTTTCTTAACTTTAGATACATCCTTCTTTACAACTTGATGAACTTTGGGTTGCAATAATCCTCACGGTTATTTGTTCGCTTTTGTGTTTGTTTACTATTCTAGCTCTCCTTGTAGCTTATATGCTATATTTGTGTCTTGTCGGGGTGGTTCAATTACTTTATGAGGTGTTCAGAATTTGGATGAGTTTTTCCCCATATGTAGCTCTTGTATTGAAAGAGTTGACTTCGGTCAACATTATTTATAAGCAGGCTAGGATGAGATTTATGTTTGCATCATTAGTGTTGTGTATTAATATTGATCTAGTAGGACCTTTGGTTTAGATTCCATACTTTGTTGGGTTAATTTTTGAAAGTTTGATTACTTGATACTGTTTAGTTGTTTTGGTTGTAGTGTTGACTTTAATCAATATTTCATCGAGACGACCTCCATTGGTTATTTTGATGATTCTACCAGAATGTCTTTTTTAGTTGGGAAGCATGTTTGGTTTTTATTTGCAGGACTTTGAATGAATCTGAAAGGTCCATTTGGTACCTTGAAATCTTGCTCTATGCTGTTGAGGCAGCTACTCCTACACTAAGACTGACGCACTAGCAAAGGTTGGTATAAGAAGGCAATCACAATTGCAGAGCCTCAACACTTCGGCGATGGCGCACCGGGGAAGCTTTGCCACTTCTATGGGATCACTCCCATGAGATTGTGGTCACTTGGACAGAGCTAGAGGAACATGATTGCCTCTTCTCTAGCAATCGGACCGATGAATATAGTTTGTAAGAGCGACAATTGTTGAGTGTTTTAAGTCTCTTAGTTTTTTTTAGTCATCTTAGACTGAACTATCATTGAAGAGAGCTCAGTCTACAAAGAATTTCTTTATTTCATAAATTTTTTTTGTGATTCAAAGGAAATTTCTTCCCCTTTGCTTCTTATATCTTATTTAAATTTCAATTCCGCAATTTCTTCTCATTTTTCACCTCAAATCCTTGATTTTCAGTTCTTGAAAATAACTTTTTGGACTTTTTAAGGTCTGAATTTACTCCCAACTTCTCCCAGTTATGAAGCCTATGATCCTGATCTCAAGGGGAACTTAATGTCAGAATTGGTTTTTGATGAGTCGGGTATTTAGACTCATTTAGGGCTTAATATCTAGAGTTTTAGTGTCCTCAATACTTATTTTGTGCTCTAAACTGGTGTTTAAATGCTAATTTGCAGCAATGAATGCAAAAGAGCAAGGTAAGGACATTACCAGAAAAAAAGGAGCGAAAGCTAAAGAAAAACAAGGTTGATGCTCGCCAAAGCCACCCGGCGAACAGCCGAGTGGCTCTTCATCCCGCCTAAAGTTACAACAGGTCATCCCTTGGACAAAGACAACTCGATGATTGAAAGGGTGAATCGGCAAACCGCCGACTGGATTGGCGAAGGAAGTTTTGACCGCCTAAAGTCACAGAGAGAAAGTGTGGAAAAGCCAAGTCAAGAAAGCGATGGAAGGAAGCACTCGGCGATGCTCGACTTACTCCGCCGAGTGGATCAAAACTGAAAAATCTGGAAGCGTATTAATGCGATTTTAAAAAAGAGTTTTAGGGAGTTCTAAAATTTTGGAGAACTCCTACATTGGGTTTTTGATACCTAACCCTGTTCTTTATGTTTTTGAGTAGAGATATAGGTTTTAATTGATTTGGAATTCAATTTGTGCATTTTGAAGACTTGTGGATTATTACCCAAGCTAATGGAAAACATATTCGGTAACTATTTCTTGCTCTTTATTATGTGTGGCTAAAACCCCATTCTTGGGGGTGTGATTATGTGATTGAATGCCTCAATTAGCTTATGTTTGTTAGTATTTACTAATTTGATTGTGATTTGAAGTCGGTTTAATTAGTAGTTGAGCTATAATTGATGAATTGTAGTTGCAAATGTAGTTCTAGTCTAGCATTCTAAGCTTGCTTGATAAAGAGGTTTTAGAGTTAAAACTATTAATTGATGATTGTAGTGATTGGGTTATTGTAGACTTATCTTGAAAAAGTGGGTCTAAATTCAATCCTACTAATCTAGCTTGAAAGAATAGATTAATTGAGGTATTGGGATGTTTATATTTTTTATGCTTGTCGAGGTTCGAGAGAACTCGCTCGATTCGTAATAGTTGATTGAGAAATGTCTATTACCCCTAAAGCCTATCCTACCAACTAAGATTCAATGATTGTTAGTAAGTGGTAATCACCCATATAGAGAAATTGGTGTTCAATTGATCACACTCCCAAGGATCCCTCGCTACTTGATTACATTCGTGTGTTCTTAGTTGTTAACTGTTCACTCTAAACCCCCAATTGACATTAATTGTTAAACCCCTACCATTTACTTTATCTTCTTTGAAAATGTCTACTTCTACAAACTATTAGAATACTATTTCACTTCGTAATTGAATTCTTTATCGTACCGCTCCATGTGGGATCAACCCCAACTTTTTTTTTGTGGTTATACTTGATTGTGACCGCCTACACTTTGAATCGGATGAAGTGTAGTTGAGCCTTAAAAAAATGGCACCGCTGCCGGGGAGCGGTGTTTCGAATTCTTTTAGTGAAGTTTAGTTGTGAACTGATTGTGTTATAGTTGAATCAACTTATTTTGTGTTTTGTTGGTTGCTCTTGAATATGTGAAGTTATGAGTGTTAATGGGAGCAATGCTAGTCAACTTGGGCATAATGATGACATCGGTAACCTGAACTATGTCAATGAATATTAGTTGGGAAGTGCGGGTGCTATTCGATTACCTCCAGTTGTGGGCAATACGCTGTTTCATGTGACTAGCACTATGTTGCAGTTGTTGCAAATGAAGGGTCTATTTGGAGGTTTTGTTACTGAGGATCCTCAGGACCACAACCGAAACTTTATAGATGTGTGTGGGCCATTTTCTTTAAAAAATATTTCTCAAGAGTCGGTTCAACTTCGGTTGCTACCCTTTTCCCTGATGGGACGATCCGTGGGTTCATTGACGGTCCGTAGATTGGGACCGTCGATGACATTTAAACTTGAAAAAATTTCAGAACATACCTGGGATCTACGGACACCATTTACAATCCGTGAATTGAGCCACAGACCGTCAATGGGGCCTGTAGACCTCTGCACCAGACTTTTTTCTGCAGATTTCTCATTTCGTCCCTGCACGTGTAGCAACCATTAGGTTATTCTTTTTACATTTTCTGGACACTTTTAAGACACGGACCCTATGCTAATTCTAGCCAAACACTTAAACACCTATCTAAATTAATACAGAGAATCAACTAAAACACAGAACTGCTAGATGGAAACAAAAACCTATCGTTGGCTAGATTGTACATCTTGGGTTGCCTCCCAAGCAGCGCTTGATTTAACGTCGTGGCATGACGCATGTCTCTTGATTACTCAGACTTCATCAAGATGGTAGGCCTCAATTACTTCTTGCACACTCTCAGCATTTCCCAGATAGATCTTGATCCTTTGCCCATTTACCATGAACCTTTTTCCTTCCCTATTCTCAAGCTCAACCGCTCCATGGGGGAGCACTTTTGTTAGCAAAAATGGCCCAGTCCATTTGGACTTTCGTTTGCCTGGAAACAAATGCAACCTAGAGTTGAATAGAAGCACAAGATCACCAACCACAAATTCTCGCTTTTCAATTCTTTGATCATGGTACCGCTTCATCTTCTCTTTGTACAAGGCTGAACTTTCATAAGCTTTTAGGCGAAACTCATGAAGCATATTCAAGTCATTCATTCTCTGATTAGATGCGGCGCCCCAATCCAAATTTAGTTTCTTCATTGCCCACATTGCCTTATGCTCTAGCTCTACTGGTAAATGACAAGACTTCCCATACACAAGTTGGTAAGGAGACATACCTATGGGAGTCTTGTAGGCAGTGCGATAAGCCCATAGAGCATCATCAAGCTTCCTTGACCAATCCGTTCTGTTAGCATTTACAGTCTTCGCCAGAATCTGTTTAATCTCTCTATTGGACACTTTAACTTGCCCACTAGTCTGCGGGTGGTAAGGAGTGGCTACATTGTGGCGGACACCATATTTCTCAAGTAGTATCTTGAACAATTTATTACAAAAGTGGGAACCTCCATCACTGATTATTGCCCTTGGTGTACCAAATTTGGAGAAAATATTCTTTTTCAAAAATGCGGTGACACTTTTACCTTCATTGTTGGGGAGCGCAACTGCTTCCACCCACTTTGATACATAATCAACCGCAACAAGAATATATTTAATCCCATGTGAACTCACAAATGGACCCATAAAATCAACGCCCCATACATCAAACAACTCTATTACCAATATGGGATTCATAGGAATCTCTTGCCTCTTTGAAATCCCTCCTTCTCTTTGGCAACGATCACATGACTTTGCGAAATCATAAGCATCTTGGTGGATGGTAGGCCAGTAGTACCCACACTGCAAAATCTTATGTGCAGTCCGAATACCACTATGATGCCCAACCACAGGCGACAAATGGCATGCTTCAAGTACACTCAACATCTCAACCTCGGGCACACAACGACGAATAATCCCATCTGCACAACTACGATACATGTAAGGCTCATCCCAAAAGAATTTATTGACGTCATGCAAAAACTTCTTCCTTTGGTGTAAAGACAAATCCAGAGGCACCAAATCGCTTGCCAAATAATTAGCAAAGTCTGCAAACCAAGGAATCAGATCATGAGAAGCAGCCAAAACCTGCTCATCTGGAAAAGTATCATTAATTTCAGTCCCATCACCAAGCTTTAGCATAGCTTCTTCCTCTAATCTGGACAAGTGATCGGCAACTTCATTTTCGGTCCCCTTTCTATCTTTTACCACAAAATCAAACTCTTGCAGCAACAATACCCATCTAATCAACCTCGGTTTTGCATCCTTCTGCACCATCAGATACCTCAATGAAGAATGGTCAGTATGCACTATGACCTTATTACCAAGCAAATATGATTGAAATTTTTCGAATGCGAAAACCACCGCAAGAAGCTCTTGTTCAGTCACAGTATAAATCTTCTGGGCCACATTTAGAGCTTTGCTAGCATAATAAATAGGATGGAGTATTTTCTCTCGCCTCTGTCCCAATACCACACCAAGCGCCACTCCACTTGCATCACACATTACCTCAAACGGTTGTCCCCAATCTGGTGAGATAATGATATGTGCAGTAATCAACTTCTCCTTCAACTCTCCAAATGCTCTCAGACAAGCATCATCAAAATCAAACTTAGACTCCTTTTCGAGGAGTTTGCACAAAGGATGTGCAATTTTAGAGAAGTCCTTGATGAACCTTCTATAGAAACTTGCATGCCCAAGAAAACTTCTAACACTTTTTACAGAGATAGGTGGTAGAAGTTTTTCTATTACCTAAACTTTTGCTCGATCAACCTCGATACCTTTCTCAGAAATTCGATGGCCTAACACGATTCCTTCTTTCACCATAAAGTGGCACTTCTCCCAATTTAGCACTAGATTGCAATATTCACACCTTTTCAGCACCTCGGCCAAATGATCTAGACAACGGTCAAAAGAGTCACCTACCACATAGAAATCATCCATGAACACTTCAATAGTGTCCTCCACCATATCAGAGAATATTGACATCATACACCGCTGGAATGTCGCTGGAGCATTACATAAACCAAATGACATCCTTTTGAAGGCGAAAGTTCTGTAAGGGCAAGTGAAGGTGGTCTTGTCTTGGTCCTCTGGAGCTATAGAAATCTAATTGTAGCCCGAATAACAATCAAGAAAACAATACTAACCCTTTCCAGCAAGTCTATCCAACATCTGATCCATGAATGGCATTGGGAATTGGTCCTTTTCTGTCCAAGCATTTAACTTCCTATAGTCCATGCACACTCTCCATCCAGTCACGGGCCGCATCGGAACAAGCTCGTTTCTTTCATTAGGAACCACAGTGATCCCACCTTTCTTGGGCACACATTGAACAGGACACACCCAACTACTATCTGCAATGTGATAAATAACTCCGGCATCCAACCACTTGATGATCTCCTTTTTAACTACCTCTTGCATAGGTGGATTTAGTCTTCTTTGGTGCTCGATACTAGGCTTGTGATCTGGCATGAGTTGCATTTTGTGAGAACAAATATCGGGAGGGATCCCAATAATATCTGCAATAGTCCACCCAATAGCTCACTTGAACCACTTTAACACAGTCACTAAGCACTCTACCTGTCTTGCATTTGAATCTACCGTAATGATGACCGGCAAAGTATTTTCTCTACCCAAAAATACATACATCAAATGCGGTGGTAGAGCCTTAAGCTCCACTTTCGGTGCCTCCACAATAGATGGTCTTACGGGTGGGGACTCACGATTCTTCATGTCTAGCTCATACTTCTTTGATTTTTACCTATATTCACATCTATCTAGTGCATCTACCAACTCATCGTACTCTTCAATACCATCACTCTCGAAGTTCATCATAACTGCTGCTAATGCCTCAACACCTAGTCGCTCTTCAATTTGCACCTCTGTTCCACTCTCAACTATGTAAGTTATAGCAGATACTGTTTGGAGCTCACCACTCTGCTTCATGGATCTACAAATATTGAAAGTGGCTTCTTCATTGTTCAGTCTGAACTTCATCTGCACCTTCTCCATATCAACCAATGCACCCCCTGTGGCAAGGAATGGTCTCCCAAGGATGATGGGAACCTCAAAATCAACCTCACAGTCAAGAATCACAAAATCCGCTGGAAAAATGAAAGACTCCACTTTCACTAGCACATCATGGAGTATACCAATGGGCCTCTTCACAGTTCGATCAGCCATCAGTAACCGCATGGTAGTGGGATTTGGGTCCCCTAGACCTAACTTCTTGTAAATAGACAATGGCATGAGGTTGATGCTAGCACCAAGGTCACACAATGCCTTAACAAAGTGTAACAGCCCGATAGTACATGGAATCGTGAAGGCACCAAGATCCTCTTTCTTTTGTACAAGAGACCTTGTAGCAATAGTGCTACAATGCTGCAATCAATCATCATCTTCAAAACTTACATACCTCTTCTTTGTCACCATATCTTTCATAAACTTTGCATACCCAGACATTTGTTCCAAAGCTTCTATCAATGGAACGTTGATGGAAATTTGCTTCAACATAGTAATAAACCTGCAATATTTACCATCTTCAGTCTTCTTCACTAACCTCTGTGGAAAAGGTGGTGGAGGTAGTATGGGGACCACTTTCTAAGATATCTCCGCTTCTTTCTCTGTCGCATTCTCAGACTCTTCTCTAACCTCTACCATATCATCTTCTTTTCTAATCTCTATTTCCACCACAAACGGCCTATGTGGATCTATGGTTTTCTTACCCCCTCGAGTAGTAACTGCCATACAATGACCTTCATTCTTTGGATTCTTGATGGTGTTGCTTGGAAGAGTACCAGGTTGACGTGGGTTCATTGTAGTAGACAACTGGGTCATCTGCTGCTCTAGGTGCTTTATTGACACTGCATGGGCATCAACCTTTTGACCAATACCAGAAAATTCATTTCTCATCTCCTTCACATTCTCATCATCTTTGGCATCATATCTTCAATGCGCACCATATTGCCTCCAGCTTCCCTTGTACCAGATTCCCAATTTTGAGGGGGAATATAAGGTCCAACCCGATCATTTATGTTGCCATAGTTATTCCGGTTGTAGTTGTTGTCACGATTGAAGTTCCCATCCCGAACAAATTGTAATTTCCATAGTTTCAACCTTGGTTTTCTTGACCTTGGCGCCAATTTTCCGCGTTGGATCCTTGGGTGTTTGGTTGGAAACCCTCCGTCTGATCTTTCATCGCATAAGCATCCTCTCCATAGTAACACTCTTCATCTGGTGGTGGCGTTCTAGTCAAGTAATTCACATCATTTACCTTCTCTGCACCTCCACTCACATGCTTCAATACCAACCCCAATTCGGTCCTCATCTGTGCCATCTCTTCACGAATCTCATCCGCAGACTGGGTGTTTGTATTCTGAATGGAAAATGTGTTTCTCCCAGTATCTGACCTCCTAGTGCTCAATGCTTTATTGTTGCGAGAGATCTTCTCCAGTTTTTCAGAAATCTGTGCATATGTGCAGTCTCCATATGAATCTCCTGCAATAGTATCAAACACTGCTTTATTGTTGTAATCCTGACCTCGATAAAAATATTCCTTCAGCGAATCATCATCAATACGATGATTTGGGACACCTCTTACGAACGCAGTGAATCTGTCCTAAGAGCTACTCACAGACTCTCCAGGTAATGCTACAAAATTGTTGAACCTATCTTTGTGATTTAGCTTCCTGCACACTGGATATTACCTTGCTCGGAACACATCCGTTAGTCGGTCCCATGTAAATATTGAGTTATAAGGAAGTCAGTGAACCATACTGCAGCATCCCCTGTCAGTGATAGAGGGAACACTCATAATCCGATGACATCCATATCCAAGTCTGGTCTACCTACACAACTTTTGAAAACCACCCTTAGCTTGGCTAAGTGAGTATGTGGGTCCTCTGATGGCAATCCTAAGAATAAGCCCCTTGCTGTAAGCATCTGCATCAAGCTACTAGTCACCACAAATGTGTGCCCTGGCGGTAGAGGGGGTAGGACAATAGGTCCATCTGAGTCTGCTATATTGTCGTTGCCCAGATAGTTGTCATGTTGTCGTGGGCCTGGTGGATCTTGCACCCTCAATGCATTTCCTAATTGATTTTCAGCTGGAATCTGATTGTCCCTACCAACTACCCTCGACTGTTGTAACTCAACTGCATCACCTAGATTTCCTCCGATTGGATTAACTGGGTCTCCTAGATTGTTCATTCTTCGCAAAGTGCGGTTCAACTCTGGATCGTAAGGAGTAAGTGGTTCACCCTGGCTCAGTGTACTTGGCATACACTAGAGTCAGAACCTGAGAGCGACAAAAAGAAAGAGAAAATGTTAAATTAGGAAATATTTGACTAACGTTCAATAATGTAGTTAAAATAAATCTAAAAGGCAATTTCCCCGGTAGTGGCGGAAAAATTTGATACGCTCAAATTACACCTCCCTAAAGAAGCATAAGCGATCGTTATCAAGTAAAGAACCCAACTTGTAGGTTGGGGTTGATCCCACGAGGAAAATGGTTTAGACCTTACTTTAACCAACAATTATATTCAATTAGTCAAATTACTTCTAGAAACAAGTAATTAAATGGGGGGAAATTTGTTTCAATTTGTGAAACAAATTGTAAAAATTCAATAAGTGATCAATACAAAAAAGTCTATCTTTGTTGTTATCAAGATGAGAGAATTAACTAGGGTATACGTGTTCCCCACAAGCTCATAACGTAGTAATCCTAGTAATAATAATCCTTTCCTAGTATATCACATGCAAAGTGGTAAGTTATGTATCTCTAAATCCTTGGTCCGGCATCTAGAGAATTTCACCCCGCACCTTGGTCCGGCTACGTGTGTATAATTTACTAACCCTTACCTATACCTCATATTACCCATCATAATCGATGTTTGACTTAGTTACTACTTCGTACCAATCGACACTAGACTATTAGATAGTATCACACTAAATCTCTGTTGATAATTCTTTTCTTGTTAATTACCTCCTTGGTCCGGCAAGTAGTAACAAGGCGATTTCTAACGTTGGCCACCGTTAAAAAGACTTCTAAATGAAAGAATTATCAATGCATGCAAAGTACTAGTCAAGAATTTCTTATTTTACTATTCATACTTTGTTAATTGCTCATGGTTCCCACAACCCTAGTTGTG
This sequence comes from Solanum tacnaense, assembly GCA_029582525.1. Lineage (NCBI taxonomy): Eukaryota > Viridiplantae > Streptophyta > Magnoliopsida > Solanales > Solanaceae > Solanum > Solanum tacnaense. The sequence goes on along the minus strand of JAJOOD010002239.1, from coordinate 96,919 downwards.
GATTTAGTTACCCATATTAGCAAGAACACAATTCATAGTTCTAGACAGAGAAATCATGAACTTACGTAAGGCGAATAATAAAACCCATAAATTCAACTTGAATTGCAAACCCAAAATCTTCAAAACGAACTTAGGAAATCAATAATTGCTAGGTTTGCAAATTAATCTCCCAAGTCACAAAGTAAAACTAGAATAATAATAATGTCTAACCCCTCAAAAATGAGGTTTACATACCCTATTTATAGAAAACAAGTCCTAAGTTAAAAAGGAAACAAAGTAAGGAAATTTTGTTCAGGCACACGTCTTCATTCCACGAGACTGACTCACGGACCGTCAATGGATCTATGGTCCGTGAGTCCCTTCCGTCAGCCAGGACTTGGAAAATATTTCAGCTTCCACCAATCAGCTTCTCTGAAGCAAACGACGGAACTGCAGTACGGACCGTAGATCAATCTACGGTCCGTCAATCCCCCTCCATAGCTCCACACTTAGAATCTTCAAAAATCAGGTACTGGAACCCTCACAGTATCAATCTACGGATCAAAAGTACGGTCCGTAGATCCGTCAATGGCCACCGTGGTTCCACCCTTGGTCAGATTTCCCTGATTTATCTTTCATGCCTTGCCTGCTGGTTTACGGCCATCACCTACGGACCATCAATGGACCTACGGTCCGTAGATCACTTCCGTGAATGCACCTTTTCTGCATTTCTTTCAGCTGTCTCTTTACTTCCGCGCCTGAACATCTTTCTTGCAAAATCTGATAAAAACACATAAAAACCAATACAAAAAGGCCCAAGACACACACAACTTGTAAGTGAAATGTATTAGAAATACCGTAAACTTACGGTATATCAGGGAGCAATGAAGTGGTTGGCTGAGTTACCAAGGGATTCAATCACTTCTTCGGATGAGGTCACAAATGCGTTTTATGTAAGATTTTTCCCTCCCTTGAAGATGGTGACTTTAAGAGATAATATTCATAAATTCAAACGAGTGGATGGTGAACTGATTCATTAGACATGGCTGAGGTTTCAGAAGTTGCTGCTCCAATGCCCAACTCATGGACTCCCAAACAATGTGTTACGATAATATTTCTACCAGAGTCTAGATTCAGTCAACAAGGGTGTGGAAGATCAGCTTGTTAGAGGAGGAATCATGCAACCACTGTTTGATGTTGCATCCATTCTTCTTGACGAGACGACAAAAATCAGTCGTGCTTGGTACACTAGAGAGGATCAAGTGTCTCCTCTCAACTTCAAGTTGACAAGGGAAAAAATCGAAAAGGACCAAGTGCGGGATGCAAACATGGCCAATATGATGACCCAAATGGACCTATTGTCAAAACATACCATGTGTAGTGGTTCTAAGGTTGTGCATACGATTTGAGTTAATATAGTGAGTCCCGATGAAGTGCAATTTGAAGCTATTTACAATGAGGAAGTTCACTTCTTAACAAATCAAGGAGGAGGTTTCCGCCTGAACAATCCAAGGCTCGATGGGAGCCAAGGCTGGAATAGGGATCGTGATCACTGTTGGAGAGATCGAGATAGGGAATGGTGTGACTGTGGTATGAATTTTAGAGAACTAGACGGTGACAAAGAGAGATATGTACCTCCCTATGAGTGTCAAAAGACAAAAACACATAGGGTTGATCCTGAAAATTTCCGCACTGAACATATGCTTGCACGCATTCTTAAAAAAGTGGAAGGATCGGACAAAGTGCTAAAAGAAATGAAAGATGATGTCTCATCTCTCAACCAAATAGTTACATCATATTCGATATCGATTAAGCAGCTAGAAGCACAAATGGGTCAAATCTTGACTCATTTAAACCCAAGACATAAAGAAGGCTTACCGAGTGATACCATGGTCAAACCAAATAATGAAGTTTAGAAGCATGTCCTCGTCGTGCCACATCGTTAAATAAGGCGTTTCTTGGGAGGCAATCTAAGTTTTTAGTTTTTAATGTTGTTGTTTGAATAACAAATGTTTGATGTGCACGTTGAAAATTTGAAATTTTGGAAAAGAGGCCATTAGGCGAGCCTAGGTACCGGTCAGCGAGCCCGATACAGATCATCGCTTTGACCAACTAAATGGCTGGAGTTTCTGTAACTTTTGGCGGACAAATTACCATTCCGCGCATCGCCGAATGGGTCACTGACATAAGTGAATATCGCCGACTAGCGCACAAACTGAAGGGTCAAAAAGGCTTAAACCGTTTTAAATTCAAAAATTCCTTCATTTTTTATTTTTTCGACCTTTGCACTTTTACAATCAAATTTTATATCATTGTTGCTTGATAATTTCGTGTGCGGATCAATTGCTCGGGGTATTTGCATCTTTTGCTTCCGAACTTGCGTACTTAGCATTTATATCTACTTTTGAGGTTAGTGTGCCGAACTCTGCTTAAATATTTAGTAGTTTGTGATGCATGCTTGTAGTTTGTTAAATCTAATGAATAATGTTGAGTAGTTGACTAATTTTTGTTTATGGGCTCCTATCATATTGTGCTTGATTCTCTGTGTAGCTTATATTTGTTGAATTTCAGGCTTAAATTGAGTGAAATCGTGGGCTGTGGGTTAAAAATTTAAGGTCGGGTTCAAAATCTTACACGAGAGTCCAATCAGTGAGCTTAGTCGAGCTCACCGAATGGCTCGGCGGTTCGCCAAGAGACTCTTGGATCGCCTTTTTATTCCTCATTTTTGATGATTTTATTATGTAACACTTGGTGATATGCCTGAGCTCCCCGAGTTCACTCGGCGACTCGCTGAATGTTTGTTAGATCGCCCTTTCCGAAACCTAATTCTAGAAAATATTTTGTAACTTTCAGCGAGCTATTTTTAGTTCGCCAAATGGTGTCGATGAATCGTCGAAAGGCCCTGTACCTCGCCAAATTGTACTAATATTTGAGTAATTTTGTTCTGGAACTTTCGACGAGCTCGATCTAGCTCGCTGAACTAGTCGACAAGTTTTCCTGCAGTTTTCATTCTTTGATATTTTTTTGAACTATACCTAACGCATTGAATTATTCTATGTTGTTTTGCAAGTATGGCCAGACCTAAGGTGCCAAGAAAAAATCAACCACCCCGTAAGAAAGCATGAGGAATAGTGATCAACGAGGGTGTTGCGTCCTCCCGAGCTACACAAGCAAAACTTCCTCTGACAGGGGGGAAAAATAGAGAAAAGGGTAAGAGGCCTACCAACCCTAATCCAGCAGAGGCTAGCTCAGATAATATGGGCATCTATGACAACCACCTCGAAGTGTGATAGTAAGGGAAACTTAGGGTCTAGATCGCGAGTCTCTGTATCAAAGCCGGAGGATGACAAAACCTTGCAGAGGAGGAGAGTTGAGATGCGCTCTAAGGCGCTACATGATCCATCCAGGATACTGGTGACTCCTACACTTCCTCCACCTCAAGCACAGGCTGTTGAGTAGGTACCTCTTATGCCCCCGGTACAAGCAGCTCTACCTCGGTCTTTGAATAGATTGAAAGTTCTCGAGTTGAGGACTATCTTAGAGGAGAAGAGGCTATCTACAAATGGAGTAGTGGGAAGGTACCCTGAAATGTGGAACACCATCAAGTTCCACAAGTTTGAGTACACAACCCCGAGGCGCATACATACATTTCTGGGTCCGTGATTTTTATGTGAAGTATGGAAACTTGGTGCCCAAAGGGAAGAAGAAGGCAAGCTCGTTCGCACCAATTTATCATGTGATGTTGCGTGGTAGAAAGGTGAAATGTAGTAGATCTGACATCAATGAGGTTCTAGGGTGTACGATGAATGTGTTTCACTTCTTGGTGGATCGGATACAGAATAAGCCCCTTGATTATTTAAAAGGGTGTTTAGCTCCTCTTATCTCCGACATCAGACCACCATGGAATGAGCCAGGAGTTCATATAGAGAAAAAGGATTTGAATGTGGCTGCCCGGTATAGGTTTGGCTTTATTAGCATCACCTTAATGCCTTCACAAAATGAGTCTATCCTCCGGCATCCTAAGGTTGCTTTGTTGGGGTCCATTATTGCCCGGGATAATCTAAATATCAGGCTGATTATCGAGCTGGAGATGTCCATGAGGGCCAACCAGAGTCATACCTCACTCCCATTCCCGGTATTGATTACACAGTTGTGCTAATGTGCTCGAGTGCCATTGGTAGAGAAGACGGATCTGGAAGTGAGTCCCACTTCATCTACTGACATCCGAAGGATTGAGGCTAATTACACTAGAGATGAGTCTGATGCTCCCGAGACTGATGAGGAGGAGTTTGGTACACGATATACAACAATATATGATGACCTGGAGGACCTAGAGGGCGCGATGGTGCAGAAAACTATGTATGCATCTCTTCGGGATACATCTATGGTGTGGTCTAGTGGAGCGAAGGATGGAGCTGAGTCGGGCACTGATGCCCAAATTGAGGGAGCCACAGATATGCAGAGTTCACCTCAGGATTAGCCTGACAGGGAGATCTTGACTCTTTTTCAGTTTTATTTCCAGACTTTTTATTTCCTTTACATTGAGGACAATTGTTAGTTTTGTTTGATGGGTGTGGTATCTTCATACCTTCCTCTTTTGGGTTGTTTTTATGACTGATTGGTTTTTGATAGCTTGTTATGTTTATTTTTGTGATTATGCCTTTTTTATTTTTAATGTAAATGTTGGTTGGTTTTTTATCCAAATTTAAAATTCCACCTCTTGATGTTTGTGAATGTGGTTGTTCTCTTGTATATTTGAGTATCGGTTGCGATCAATATCGATGACTTGAATAGTGTTGTTGATTAAATGATATGTTTGTGCAATTCCAATGAGGCAAATTTGAGTTTCATAAGTCATGTGTGAACTCTTAGCATCTCATTGTGACTGGCCAGTTGTTGAAATGAATCTTGTGATTATCGTTGCATGCAAGCTGAAATTGTAGAATCTTGATTGATGATTGTGTGGTGAGATTGTTTTGAAACATATGCTTTGTAATACCTAGAACTTGCCTCGTTAGTCCAATTGACTAATGTAGGCTAATGATAGAGATGATCTTAGGCAAAACTTTTGGAGAGTGAACCAACTTGTTATTATACCTCTTTGTGACCACCTTGTGAGAGTGTGAACCTAGCTTGGCACCATTTGAGCCTAACCTTTTCTTTGCATGAAAGCATGACCACATTTAACCTCTTCTTTCCATCACCTAGAACTTTCATGAAGCATTAGTCCGTTTGAATAGCCAACTGGGGTGGGATGAAAAAGGAGGAAAGCCTTGAAGTGTGTGAAAATTTACCCTTGATGGATTGTGTTGAAAAAGATGGAACCCCTCCATATTAAAAAAAAGAGAGAAAAAGATTGAAAAAGAAAATGAATGTTGCAATAAATTTTGACCTTGTTCAATGGATAAAAGAAGTGGGGTCTCCAATGAATCATGCTTAAAAGAACATAGGGTGGATTGTGAAAATAAAAAAGAATGAAAGAAAAGGAGAAAAAGTGAAATGCAGGCCATGCTTCATGAAGATAGAAGTCACTAAGCCAAAATGATCATACCTTTACCCTCAGCCCCGTTACAAGCCTTTAAAAATCTTTGTGATCTTCATTGAGATTAATATCATGCTGATTGGAAAATACGGGCAAGCCTATGGGTAAAATCATGCATGTGCTTATCTTTGAGAGTGTGAGAGTTGCTTTTGATTGCTTAAATCTAAAAAATTGATGAGTTTTGTGTGAGCATGGAATCATTATTGATGTGAGGGCATTCAAATACTTTTGTTGCGCTTGAATTTGCATTTGAAGCAAGCATTGTGAGCTTGAGTTCTATTTGATGATGGATAGTAAGAGTTTGAAACTTTTAGTGCACAATTCAATATTGCATGGGTAGATTGAACCTCTTGTGCATTCATTTTGATTCTTAGTAGTACTATTTGCAGACATCTTTGTTGAATTGATTTATCTTATGTTTTACTTGAGGACAACCAAAAGTTTAAGTTGGGGGTATTGATGAGTCGGGGATTTTGACTCATTTAGGACTTAATATCTAGAGTTTTAGTGTCCTCAATGGCTATTTTATTCTCTAACTAGATGTTTAAATGCTAATTTGCAGCAATGAACACAAAAGAGCAAGGAAAGGATATTACCAGGCAAAAAGGAGCAAAAAGTTGAAAAAGATGAACAAAAGCAAGGCTGATGCTCGCCAAAGACAACTCGGTGATTGAAAGGGTGACTCGGCGAACCGCTGACTAGGTCAACGAAGGAAGCTCTGATTGCCTAAAGTCACAGAGGGAAATGTGGAAAAGCCAAGTCAAGAAAGTGATGGAAGGAAACACTCGGCGAGTCGCCGAATCGGTTGGCGAGGCTCGACTTACTCCGCTGAGTCGCTCTGAAACTTAAAATTTGGAAGAGTATAAATGTGATTTTAAAAAGAGTTTTAGGGAGTTCTGAAATTTTGGAGAGTTCCTACATTGGGTTTTTTCATCCCTAACACTGTTCTTTAAGTTTATGAGTAGAGATATAGGTTTTAATTGATTTGGAATTCAATTTGTGCATTTTGAAGACTTATGCATTGTTACCCAAACTAATGGAAAACATATTCGGTAATTATTTCTTGCTCTTTATTATGTGTGGATAAAACCCCCATTTTGGGGGGTTAATTATGTGATTGAATGCTTCAATTAGCTTATGGGTGTAAGTATTTACTAATTTGATTGTTGATTTGAAGTGGGTTCAATTAGTACTTTTGTTTTAATTGATGAATTATAGTTGCTAATGTAGTTCCAGTCTAGCATTCTAAGCTTGTTTGAGAAAGAGGTTTTAGAGTTAAAACTATTAATTGATGATTGTAGTGATTGGGCTATTGTGGACTTAGCTTGAGAAAGTGGGTCTAAATTTAATCCTACCAATCTAGCTTGAAAGAGTAGATTAATTGAGGTATTGGGCTATTTATATTTGGTATGCTTGTCGAGGTTCTAGAGAACTCGCTTGATTCGTAATAGTTGATTGATAAATGACTATTACCCCTAAACCCTAGCCTACCCACTAAGATTCACTGACTTTTAATAAGTGATAATCACCCATATAGCGCTGGCGAAATTGACGTTCAATCGATCACACTCCCAAGGATCCCTCTCTACATGATTACCTTAGTGTGTTCTTAGTTGATAATTGTTCACTCTATACCCCCCAATTAACATTAATTGTCAAACCCATGCCATTTACTTTAATTGCTTCGAAAATTTCTACTTCTACAAATGATTAGAACACTATTTCACTTTGTTATTGAATTCTTTACCGTACCGCTCCCTGTGGGATGGACCCCAATCTTCGTTGGGTTTATACTTGATTGCTACCGCCTACACTTTGAATCAAATGAAGTGTGTAGCTGAGCGTTATCAGTTTTCTATTTCAGCTTTGAGCCTGAAGGTCAAATTTTGACCCATTTTTGAGTCTGAATTTTGTGCAATCGATATAGGTATCATTAGTCACATATTTATAAGTGGATTTTTTTATAGTGTATAAACAATTCAAGAGTCTTTGGAAGGGGAAATTTTTTGCGGGATGATTAGTGAATGCAGTTCGAATTTGAGATAGATTACCATTTCCTTTCCTAGATTTAGGCTAATTGGATTTTATACATATTATGAGTTCATGAACGTTAGGAATGTTTTAGATTGTATTTTAGGCTTGGCATGATCTTATGTCCTTTTTGTCCATTTTGAGACTTTATATTAGTATCATTTTCTTAAGACTTAGGTTAGGTTGTTCTTATTCTTGACTTGATTAGATTTGAATGCTTTAGAGAATTTTAAACTTAGTTATAGATATTGTTGTTTCTTATTTAGTGTATTTATGTGATTTTCTTCTGATGGTTGTGTTTTATCTCCCTTTATACTATGATTTCTGGGTATGGAGCCTTGAACCTGCACTTGCATGAGTTATAGGTTAGGTCATCTTTACTGTGGAGGATGTTTTACGTTGTATGTGCAAGATATGAATGTATTATGGTTTGTATGTTCATGATGGCAAGAATTCATGTGCATCACACATGAATTTGATCATGGCATTAGTAGAGGCGATGAACTATGGCTTAGTTTTATTGTATTTTGAACTCCATGGGAGTGTGTTACTAATATTACTATAAAATTGGATCTATTGATAAAAATCAGGTTTTTAATGGAGGGATGCACCATTTTCGTGTGATTTTGTCTTTTAAAGTAATTTACCAGTATGTTACTAATTTCTATTTTTGAAAGATATTCAAATTTTACTTACAAATCATGGTGATGCTATAAGGACTCTTTCTTCATTTATTTTATGTTATTAGTCTGAGGTCCATTCTTGGTGGCTCAAGAGATAATTTCAGGTTCTACTTTTGTAATGAGTCCAAGGGAACATTTAGAAAGGTCCGAGGAGATTACTTTGAGTTTTATTTTATTGCAATTATAGTTGAGCGATAGTGCATCTACGAAATGCACTTGGAGAGTCTGCGGCATACCTAGCAAGGCAATTTTGGCCTTTTTAGTCAATGGATTGGCCATAAATGCACTGCATTGTACCATATTATATGACATTTTTCGATATACTTGTGTACAATTTTTTTGATGATAAGAAAAACCCATATCCTCTATCCTTTGGATGCGCACAGGGTAAAATCCCGCTCCTATGCAAGAACTCGTAAACCACATATGAGAGGTAATCCGCACTAGGCAAGCTTGGTGCAATGAGTTTGACCCAAAAGTAAAACCCCTTGCTTTTGCTGGCAAGGGGTTTCGAACATGAGACATCCAACATGGAAGTCTCAAGCCCAAACCACCAGGTACATTATGACTTTCTTTGTTGTTGTTGTTGTTATTGTGGTTGTTGTTGTTGTTGTTGTTGTTGTTATTGTTGTTCTTGTTCTTGTTGTTATTATTCTAGTTGTTGTTGTTCTTATTATTATTATCATCATTATTGTTATTATTATTGTTATTATTATTATTATTGTTGTTGATATTATTATTAAGCAATTATTTTTAACATATAAGGGAAAATGTCAAAAGAAAATGATACAAATGAATAAATATGTGGACTAAGAAGGATGTCATATCACTCTTATATTTTTAGATATATTATAACATATAGATATCGATTTGTAGTAGAAGAAATAATCTAAGAATTAAAAGAAATAAATATTAAATCTATTTATACATTAAGAAAATACAATTTATAAAAAGAACAAAGAAAGGAAAAGAAATGATTTAAGGAAATGATGTAACGACCCATTAGGTCGTTTTGAGTACTAGAGCTTCTTATTTCATAAAAAACTCCTCTGATAGATTCTAAATGAGTGTTTTGGGATATTCTTAACTACAATTATATACTTAATGGGATAATTTTAATAATTAATTTAGTTGGTGGTTAAAAGAAAATAACATTAAAATTAGTAGTGGCTCACTTTCACCACTTTTATAATTGGTCATGTATAATAATTAGGGAGTAAATAATTTGTAGAAAGAATAAGGGTTTGGGCGAGAAAGAGGACGTCAAACTCACTGTGCATCAACGACACATAAACACAAGGAGAATATAGAGGCTTCAGGTGAATCAATCACCCCTCCTAATACACTGTGGTTGTTTCATATTAATTATTATATTAGATAGTGAAAAGGGGGTAGAAAAATTGAATTGAAAAGTTGGAAACGGAGTCACTGATGACAAAATTGGACTTGAGGGAATAATATTATTATGGGATAAAAAAGTGGGTGTTGACGTATGAACTAGTAGTTTGGATTTTTGAATTAAAAAGTGAGGGTGATAATGATTGGTTAATTAATGGATGTCTAGTGATTTTACAATGAAAAGGTGATGATTGGATTGGATTATAATTATGGGTCATCATTAATTAGTATATAGTATATTAACAAATAAAGTTTAGTTTTACAGTTTTTCTTACTGGTGGAGGGGCGTTAATGGCTTCTTAATTTAGTTTGTTGCTTTCGATTTTCTTATGGTGCCATATTATAAATAAACTTTGATATATTAAGATATGTAATTAATTATTAGGTGTATTGTATTATTTAGATACCATTAAAGTTATGATAATTGGAGGAATTGAGACTTAACCTTAGGCTTGAAAAATTAGGAACATATGAGACTTGATGTATTAGTTGGTATCAAAATTTAAGAATTTGATTATAGATTTGGATGGGTTTTTGAGTCTAGGATAGATATATTGTAATACACGTGTCTATGAACTGGTTTGCGTATGAATATTGTATACTTGATATATTGGAAACATTCCGAGGCATTGAGAAAAGGAAAAGCATTGGGGAATTAGCTTGCTTGACTTCGGTTCTTCGGTGGAGGTAGGTTATGATTTATTCTATGTGATAGAGAGAATCTTTATAGTGACTAATAGTCATTGAGTAATTCTATGAAATTTTCTATATACTTAATTGTTGTGGTTTTCATGATTCATGTGTTGTTGTGATTGGTCTGTGATGAGTCGGGAATTTTGACTCATTAAGGGATGGTTATTTAATGAATTAGTGTCCTCAATGCCTATTTTGTATTCATAACTGATGTTAAATTATTTCTGAGAAGCCATGAAGGCTTAAGAACAAGGCAAGGACATTACATTGCGAAAAGAAGCGGAAAAGTTGGAAAGCTGAAGAAAATTAAGGCTGGTGCTCGCAAAAGTCACTCAACGACTCACCAAGTGAGATTCTAGCTCGTCAAAAGATCCAGCGAATTGTCTCATGAACTAAGCCAACTCGGCGAACAAAAGTAATATTCGGCGATGCCTTGAATAGAACAGCGAGCTCGATCCAGCTCACCTAAAAAACAGAACAACTGAAGAAGTCAAGTACCATCGACGAGAAAAGGACCAAACGACAAATCACCAAAGCCAAACTGCGACATCCATCGGATTCGCCAATTGAGAAGTCATGAATTCAAAAGCTGAAGCAGTTGATTGGAAATGAAGCGAGCTCATCGGCAGATCACCAGGTCACTCGGCGATCACAATTAACCTCACAGATTTGGCTGTGTAGTGAATTGCTTTTTGGAAACATGTAAATTGATTTATAAAGGAAGAGAAGGGGGACTTACATAGAATTTTGACAGATTTTACATATTTCTTACAATACTAAATATTCTTGGAGAGATTTTGGGCAAAGATACTGGGTTTTAGGATTTTAGTCTTATTTTTTACATTGAACATTGAACATTGAACATTGAACATTGAACATTGAACATTGAAGATTGTGACATCTTGATGGAACACCTCTTTGGTATTCGATTGCGCACACACTCCTAAGGTCCTCTTTCTACTTGTTCAAACTCGCGCTAATTGTTTTTGTTAACATTTGGTTTCCAAATTCTCTTGATATTGATAATTGGAACTTATAGATTTGCATAATGTTACGTGTTATTTATTTCCATTCTACAAGAAGTAAGAGCACTTTCATACTTTGTATTCGAATTCTCTTCCTTACCATTCCTCGTGTGATCAACCCCAACTCATCGTTGGGTTTATCCTTGTTAGAAACCACCTACACTTTGAATTATAAGAGGTGTAGTTGAGCGTTACCAAAAATGGCAACGTTGTCGGGGAGTGGTGTTTAGAATTCTTTTATTGAAGTGTTTTCAGGAACTAATTTGTTTGTAGTAGAACTATCTTATTAGTGTTTTTGTTGTTTGCTATCAATAGGTGAAGAAATGAGTATTAATGGGATCAATGCTGCTAGTCAATTGAGGAACAATGACGACATTAGACACTTGAACGATGTCAATGCGGATCAAATGGGAAGCTCCAGTGCTATTCGTTTCCCCCCAACTGTGGGCAATGCTATTTTTCATGTGCCCGGAACTATGCTTCAGTTGCTGCAAATGAAAGGTTTCTTTGGGGGACTTGCTCATGAGGACCCTCATTATCACATTCGAAACTTTGTTGATGTGTGTGGACCATCTCCTTCAAGAATATCTCTCAAGAGTCAATCTGACTACGTTTATTTCCCTTTTCTCTAGTGGAGGAAGCAACAAAGTGGTTGGCCAAATTACCAAGGGACTGTATTACTTCTTCGGAGGAACTTACAGAGGTGTTTTATGAAAGATTTTTTCCTCCTTCGAGGATGTTGAAGTTGATGGACAACATGCAAAATTTCAAGCGGATTGATGGTGAACCCATTCATGAAACTTGGTTGAGGTTTCGAAAGATACTCCTCCAATGTCCTACTCATGGGCTGGGGGATAATACACTTTTACAATATTTCTATCGGAGTCTTGATATCGTCATCAAGGGTATCGCCGATCAACTTATTCAAGGTGGAATCATGAGACAACCATTTATCGTAGCGTCGACTTTGCTTGATGAGATGACCAAGATTAATCGAGCATGCCATACAAGGGAGGATCATGTCTCTCCTTTCAATGTAGGGTTGACCAAAGAACAAATGGAAAAGAACCAAGAGTGTGATGAAAACATGGCGAAGATGATGACCCAAATAGACTTGTTGAAGAAAAATGTCATGGGAGGTGGTTATAAGGCCGTGAATACGGTTGGTGCTAGTAGTGGGATGAGCCTGGATAATGCAAAATTTGACACCATGTATAATGAAGAGGTACAATTCTTGTCGAATGAAGTGGAGGGTTCTCATCTGAGCTATCCAAGGCCGGGCAGAAATCAAGGTTGGAACAAAGATCGTGATGGTGGTTGGAGAGATAAGGAATGAGATTGGCGTGATAGGGGTGCAAATTTGGAAGAAAGAGATGGTGATAGAGATCGTTATGTGCCTCTTCATGACCTTCTAAAACCTAAGGAACCAAATGCCGGCCCCAAAAGTTTTAGGACTAATGACATGCTTGCCCGCATCCTTAACAAGGTAGAATAGTCTGATAAAGTGCTTAAGGACATGAAGGTTGATTTCTTTTCTTTGAATCAAACAGTGACCTCTCATTCGGTTTTTTATAAAATAACTTGAGGCTCAAATGGGACAAATTTCTGCTCACTTGAATTCGAGGAAAAAAAGGACTCTTCCTTGTGATACCATAGCCAATCCAAAGAATGATAATGAGCAATGCATGGCTATTTTGACTCTGAGTGGTAAAGTTGTGGGAAGTGATGTGCCAAATAATGTGAATGGAAGCTCAAGCAAAGGGAAATATATTGTTTTGGAAAGTGATGTACTTGGTGAAGAATTGAACAATGAAGCTTCCAATGAGATTGATGATGCACAAAAAATAGTGTTTCCAGTGATGCTAAGAAGTAAAATGTGGAAGTTGTGCCTCCCTCGGTACCTACAAAGTGGCTGCCCAAAGTTACTCCACCATTCCCTCAAAGATTGAAGAAGAGGGATGAAGATGTGAAGTTCCAAAAGTTTCTTTTCGTCTTCAAAACTCTTTCCATTAATCTTCCTTTGCTGGAGGCATTGTTAGAAATTTTGGGTTATGCAAAGTTTGTGAAATTTTTGGTCACTAAGAAGAGGAGTATGGATTTCGAAATGATTGAGGTATTCCATAGTTGTAGTGCCATTTTGTCGAGCAGCGTGGTTGTCAATAAAGATGACCCGGAGGAATTTACTATCCCTTGCACTATAGGGATGTTTCAATTCAGTAAAGCATTGTGTGATTTGGGGTTAAGTATAAACTTGATGTCCTATGCCATTTTCAAGCAACTTGGGCTAGGTGAGCCTAAACCTACCACTAAGCGCCTTCTCATGGCCGACCTCTCTATCAAGTGCCCCACTGACATCCTTTATGACGTTTTGGTGAAGGTAGAAAAATTTATATTTCCAACTGATTTTGTGATCCTTGATTGCGCGATTGATGCCGAGGTCCCTATTATTCTTGGTAGGCCGTTCTTGGCTACCGAAAAATCTCTTGTTGATGTGGAAACTGGTGAATTGAATTTTCAGGTAAATGGTGAGGAAGTTACATCCAATATTTGTAAATCAATGAAGCAACCAACTGACCTCCATGTGATATCGGTCATTGATGTGATTGAAGAAGCGGTTGCTAGTGCGTATGAATTTTCTTGTGTTGGTGAGTCTTTGGCTGCCGTCCTTTTATATTATGATTAGGAGGCAATTCAAGATTATGATAGAGATAGTGTCTGCTCTATCGGGTTTAGGTTTTTATTCTAAGATCCCCGTGAAACTTGATATCGATTTGAAGAAAAGGTAAAGTCCTTCTGCAAAGCCATCTATTGAAGAACCACCAAATCTCGAATTGAAGGTACTTCTACCTCACCTTCATTATGTATTCTTGGGAGCCAATAACACTTTAACTGTGATAATTGCGACAAATATTCATGAATGGCAAGCGCTTGATAGTGTGTTTAAAAGATTTATCAGGGCTATTAGGTGGACGATTGCCAACATTGTGGGAATTCCTCCCGGTATTTGTATCCACAAGATTCAATTAGAGAGTGATTGTAAGCCAAGTATTGAACTTTAAAGGCGGTTGAATCACCAAATGCAAGAATTTATCAAGAAAGAGATTATTAAGTGGCTTGATGCGGGAGTTGTCTACCCTATTGTGGATAGCAAGTGGGTTATTCCTGTTCTATTTGTTCCAAAGAAAGGTGGTATGACCGTGGTCCCTAATGAAAAGGGAGGCTGTACCAATGGGACCAGTCACCAATTGACGTGTATGTATGTACTATCAAAAGTTGAATATGTGGACCGAAAAGGATCATTTTTTGATGCCCTTTATGGATCAAATGTTTGATAGACTTACGGGTCGTGGATAGTATTACTTCTTGGATGGTTACTCTGGTTATAATCAAATCTCCATTCCACCGAAAGATAAAGAAAAGACAACCTTCCCATGTCCCTATGGGATGTTTCCTTTCAAAAGAATTCCCATCGAATTGTGTAATGCATCGAGAATGTTTCAAAGGTGTATGCTCTCTATTTTTGCTGATATAGTGGAGGATTCGATGGTAGTCTTCACGGATGACTTTTCGGTTGTGGGAGATACATTTGAAGCGTTCCTTCAGCACCTTGGTAGATTCTTGCAAAGATGTGTCGAAATAAACCTTGTTATCATTTGGGAGAAATGTCATTTCATGATCAAGGAAGATATTGTGTTGGGGCACAAAATCTCAGGAGATGGAATACAAGTTGATCAAGCTAAAGTTGAAGTTATCACCAAGTTGCCTCCTCCTATTTCTGTTAAAGGAGTTAGAAGCTTCTTGGGCCATGTGGGTTTCTACCGGAGGTTCATAAAAGATTTCTCTAAAGTGGCTCATCCTCTTTACAAGCTACGTGAAAAGGAAAGTGTCTTTGAGTTTGATGAAGCTTGTGTCAAGGCAATTTTATGTTTAAAAGAGAAGCTTGCTTCAGCTCCTATCATTGTTGCTCCGAATTGGAGCATTCCATTTGAGCTAAGTGCGATGCAAGCGGTGTGGCTTTGGGGGCTGTACTTGGCCAACGAAAGGAAAATTTGTTCCACCCGGTCTACTATGCAAACAAGACCTTGAATGTAGCTCAAAAGAACTACATTGTCACTGAGCAAGAGTTGCTAGCTGTGGTGTATGCTTTTGAATAGTTTTGAGGTTATCTTTTGGGGACCAAGGTGGTGGTACACACTGACCATATTGTTATATGTTACCTCATGGCTAAAAACGATTCAAAGCCAAGGTTGATCTGATGGGTGTTATTCTTACAAGAGTTTGATTTTGAAGTCAAAGACTGGAAAGGGTGTGAGAACCAAATGGCGAACCACTTGTCGAGGCTTGTAACGAATGTGATTATTTCCAGTGAAACAGATATTGAGGAAGCCTTTCTCGATGAGTCGGTGATGGTTGTGTCGAATGGTACGCCGCCTTCGTATGCTAATTTTGCCAATTATGTGTTGTGTGGCATTCTTACCGATGGGATGAATTTTTACAAACGGAAGAGGTTCCTTTTTTATGCAAAAATGTATTTTATGGATGAACCTTGCCTATTTCGGGAGTGTCCTGATTACATGATCAGAAGATGTGTTCCAGAATTTTAGGTAGGTGATATTCTTGACACTTGTCATGCGTCACCGATTGGTGGGCACCATTATGGAGTGTGTACAACTGCTAAGGTACTACAAACTGGTTATTATTAGCCAACGATGTATCAGGATGCAAACTCTGTTGTTAAGAAGTGTGTGCAATGTACAAAGCAAAAAGTTGTGTCGTGAAGGCATGAATTACCTCTCACTCCTATTTTATAGGTTGAATTGTTTGATGTATGGGGAATTGATTTCACGGGGCCTTTTGTGAGTTCTTATAGGAGCAAATATATCTTGGTAACCATTGATTATGTCTCTAAATGGGTAGAGGCGGTGGCCCTACGCAATAATGAAGGTAGAAGTGTGGTTTAATTCCTCAAGCTGTACATTTTCACGAGATTTGGCACTCTACGTGCAATCATTAGTGATAGGGGCTCTCATTTTTGTAACCGACAGTTTGCCTCATTTTTGAGAGAGTATGGAGTCAAGCACAAGGTTGTCACCCCTTATCATCCATAAACAAATGGACAAGTCGAGGTGTCCAACTGGGAAATCAAAGGGATTCTGGCCAAAACTGTTAATGCAAATTGAACTGATTGGTCCCGAAAGTTAGATGACGCTCTTTAGGAATATAGAACTGCATTCAAGACCCTTATTGGTATGTCCCCGTATCAATTGGTGTTTAGTAAATCTTGTCATCTACTGGTTGAAGTTGAGCATAAGGTGTTGTGGGCCTTGAAGGTCATGAACTTGAATTTGGAGGATGCGTTGAAGGATCCAGTTGACCAACTCCATGATTTTGAAGAGTTTCGGTTTCGGGTTTATGAGAGCTCAGGCTTTTACAAGGATAAAATGAAGAAATGGTATGATGCAAAAATCCTTCATCGAGAGTTCAAAGTTGGTGATCTTGTGTTTCTCCACAACTCTCGTCTGAGATTCTTTACGAGAAAACATAAGTAAAAATGGTCAGGTCCATTCAAAGTAAATCGTGTGTTTACAAACAGGGCAATAGAAGTTGAAAGCGAGGATGGGTCGATGTTCGAGGTGAACAGGCAAAGGTTGAAGCTTTACTTTGGAGAACGCCCCAATGTGACTAAGATTGATGTGGTGTATTTGGATGATGCTTGAATGCATATCCACATAGTTCCACAATATTAACTTAGGCGCTTCTTGGGAGGCAACCCAAGCTTTACTTTTTGTTATCTCAATAACATTTGTTGGATATTGTTTAGGTTGGAGCTGGTGTTTTGGAAGAAATGCAAATGGGCGAGGGGATGGAACACTGAGCGGGTCACCCAATTGCCCCTATCATCGCCCAAATGCATCACCCTATGAAGGTAAAAAATGAAGAAGGTTCTGGATGTTTGGGCAAGCATACAATTCATTCAGCGAGTCACCGAGTTGGATCGGTGAAACCAATCGAGCTCGTCGAACTGCACTCACTAATGGCTGAAAACACTGTCAATTTTGATGGGTTGTGTCCCATTAGGCAGATTGCCGATTCATTCGGCGACGTTAGTTCTACTCGCTGAATGACACGCGCACGGAAGAGTCTGTGCCCTTTTAAATTCAAAATTTCTATTTATTTGAAATTTTCAACTCCTCTACTCATTAAATTAATCTTTAGGCTATAATTTCGTTTAAGTGTCGTGATTATCCTCGTGTGAGATTTTCATCTGAAGTGTTGTCGTGATTCTCATACCGTTTCTCTTTGCCGCTTCTGTGTGTTTGTCTCTCATTGAGGTTGGTTTCTCAAATTCCACTTGATCCTACGATATATTGTGGCTATTGATTGAATTTTATGCCTTAATTATATATCTGTCGATTAGTATAATATTAATTTGAAATCGAGTAGTTTAAATCAACCATTTGGGCCAATTTGTTTAAGTTTCTCATGGTAGATGTTGAAATTGGGGGTGTTGCATATTAAGTAGTGTGTGGGTGAAGTCTAAGTTACCCAAATTTGATCAAATGAGTTGAATTTGCTCGATGATAGATTGGGAGACGTCGTTCTTAAGGGCAAAATCATTGTTTGGTTAAATTAGCATTAATTGGGGGTAGTCTGAATACCCCGGCTTGTGAATTCTTCTTGGGTAGTTATAAATTGTTTGAAATTGTGCTGGAATTTGTGTGTCTAAAGATGTTGGTTGTGAATAGAAAAAAAGATTAGGGAGGTGAGGCGTTGGGACATTTTGGCGAGCTTTGTCGAGGTCGCTGAGTTGATTCGGCGTGTCGCCAAATGTCCTCCCCATCGCCTAACTGCCAGACTTATGAAGAGGAGTTGTTGTCTCTTTTGGCGATGATCCTTAAGCTTGTCGAAGTGAATTCGGCGAGTCACAGAATGGCCTAGATTTTGCCTATTTGACCAAACAATTTGCTGGAAATTTCTGTAACATTTGGCGATGACCCTTCAGCTCGCCGAAAGGTCTTGAGATCACCCCTTTTTACCTGATTTTTTGCTAAGACTATTTGTAACATTTAGCGAGGCCTCTTTTGCTCACCGAGTGGACTCGGTGACTCACCGAACTACTTTTGTGAGTTTTCCTACATTTTGCCTCGAGAATCTTGTTTCATTAACCTTTTGCAACAAATTTTGTTCTCGTTTGTGTGCTTTTATAGGTATTTCCAAACCTAAGGTTCCCGCTCAACATGTGATCGATAAGGACTACCCTCGATCTCAGAGGCAGGCAAAACCACAGGGTCCACTACCCCGAAAGAAAGCAAAGAAGGTTGTGATTGCTGCAGAAGTTGAAACTCCCCAAACCACTCATTGTAAACCTCCACAAGTGAGTGGTAATAATAACTAGCAGCAGTTCACAAGCTCGGATGATAGTGTGGACATCGATTACATCCGTTCACCTCCTTCGGATCTAAGAATGAAGAGGTTGAGGGGTCTGGGACTCCAGATACACCGGTTCGGGAATATGAGTTGATAAAGAGGAAGCGTTCAGAGCTGCGCTATGAAGTAGTGAATGTTCCATTGGCACTATAATAGGTACCACATGCATCACAAGCTCCACATGTACCTTCTATTTCGGTGAATCCTTCTCGTTCGATGAATCGTTGAAAGGATGCTGGCTTGCAGACTATGCTTGAGGAGAAGAGTTTGTCCACAGATGGGGTAGTGGATAGATATCCGACTGTTTGGGAGATACTGTGCTACCACAAGTTCCAAAAGTTCATAAAACCTGGAACTCCATATGTTCCTACATGGGTTTGAAAGTTCTATGAAGGGTACGCCAAGCTGATCCAACAGGGAAAAATAAGGCTAATTTGATGACACCTGTTGATTTTGTAGAGGTGCGGGGAAAGAAAGTGAAAAGCTGCGGGATAGATATCAATGATAATTTGGATTGCAAAGTGCAGACTCGGTATTCTTTGGCCGAAAAAATCAAGAATCAGACGTTGGAGGATTTGAAGGGGTGGTTGGCCCCATTATTGAGTGTTTTGACACCTCTATGGATTGAAGAAGGGGCAACTATTGAGAAGAAAGATCTCAACATAGCAGCATGATACTGGTTCGGGTTCATTAGCAGCACGTTGATGTCGTCACATAATGAGTCCATTATCAGGCATCCAAAGGCTGCACTTCTGAGGTGTATCATCGAGCTGAATCTGGGGTCTATTATTGCCCAGAAAATTGCTATGAGGGCCAAACAAAATCAAACATCATTTCCATTTCATGTATTGTTCAAATCCTTGTGTCGCCGATCTGGTGTGCCTTTTGTGGCGAAGACGGATATTGAGGTCACTCATTCTTCTTCTTGTGATATTTTTCGGATCAAAGCAGAGTATTTGAAAGATGAGGTAAAGAAGAAGAAGAAAGCTCGAATGGACACTTCCCCAGTAGTTGATGTGGTGTCCATAGAGGCTCCCCCTACACATCCCACTCCCGCGGTCGAGCCATAGAGTATACCTACCTCTTCAATTGTTTCTGCTCCTGCCCCTACCTCCCATCCCTATTTGACCCAAGGTATGATTTATAAAATAGGCAACCTTGCCCATTCAGCTGATGAGAGGACTTCTCGGGTTGAGGTCGATGTCCCTTCGATGATAGATCGCGCTATTGCTGCTGCACTTGCTCTCATTCAGGAAGAGTTGAGGGAACAATGAGAGTTGATCACTGCCCATGGACTAGAATTTGATGCCCTTATCGCTCGGGTTGAGATATGTGAAACGACAGACCACAACTCCACTGATTTGACAGCCCTGAAGGTTGATATTGCTGGTTTGCATTAGGATATGGATGACTTGAAGTCCACTGGCATATTGATGCTTTGGGGGTGGTGTGGATGTCCCTGAGGACCCCAATTCTCAGTTTCCTACGGTTTCAGCTGATTCTGAGATCCCTCCAGCTACTGTGATCGGAGATTCTACTGCAGCTGATGAGGATGGGGAGTCCAACACACCCGAGGCAGATGAGAAGGACTTAGTTGATCAGGAGATTTATGTGTATGAGGACTTAGAGGGTGACATGTCATTGGTGGCCACAGAGGCATCATTATGTGACACTTCTATGATTGGTTCTAGTGGGTCTAAGCCCACTGATGAGGTCATTGCACAGCCTTCAGGAGTCGGAGTTGAGCAGGGCACTGATGCCCAGGTTGAGGCCACACCAGCGACCAAGCGTTCACCCGATGCTACTTTGTTTTGCATTGAGGACACTTCCTATTTAATTTTGGTGGGTGAAGTTATCTTGATACCTAACCTTTTGGTTGTATTTTTCCATTTTAGGATGTTATGTTATTTTCATTGGAGTTGTTCTTTATTTTGCTTTGTTAATTGTAACACCCGGAAAACTAGTAGGTTAAACTAGAGACTTACGTAAGGGTTTTAGAGCTTTACGTGGGGGTTAGAGTTGTAGATATGACTTCACGTACTTAGAGTGAAGGTTTTAGGACTAGGACGTCAAGGTACGACTCCCCAAGGACCAACCAAGGGTCCTTGAGGGGGACCCAAAACAGTCCCTAAAATCTGCCCAAAAAGGGCCCACCTACGGATGGGACTCACGACCTGTAGGTGGACCCATACTCCATGGGAAGAGGTCGTAGGTCAAGAACCCTAAAGTAGACCTCTACGCCACCACCCACGATTGACCAGCACGGCCCATGGGTCCACTCAGGGCTTCAAGTTGTTTTAAGTTGGGGACTTAGGGAATATTCTAGAATTAGTTAGTTATTAAGTAGGGTCATTTTATTAGTAATGATAACACCTATATAAATCTAATAGACCCCTACACTAAATCAATTAAGTCATTCTTTCAAGACCCCAAAACAAACCCAATTCCCTCCAAGAAATTCTCTCTATAGGAAGCAAAGAAGAAGAAGAAGAAGAAGAAGAAGAAGAGAAGTAATCTAGGTCAAAATCCTCCATTGTTGCAAGCATTATGAGGCATTTATAATGAAGGATTTTTAGCTTATTCATCCATGGATTATTCCATCAATGGAGCCCCCTATATTTCTCCCAATTGTGAAGATTAAATCCCCGATTCAAGTTAGGGTTCCTTCCAAAATTCTGGGTTTAGTTGAGTATGATTCCAATTGAGTGGATAGTACTTGTTTATGATTAATTTAGTATTGAATCAAGATATTATGATGATATTATGTGTTTTCTATGGTTAACCCTAGTCTAACTGATGAAATTTGAGAATGTGGGTTAATGCCTTATGAGGGGAAATTGAGGATTCATAGGTGATCTTCTAGAAATGATGACAAAAATAGCAATTGATCAAGAATAGAAGTATGTAAACATGAATTGAATTATATTAAAGATTATATGATCTATCTTGACTAGTAATGAATGAGATTGAGCCTTTATGATGAATTAAGACTAGAATTGCTTAAAGATGAAGCTTGCGACTAGATTATCTTGTGATCTAGATATGTATCATGGTTGTAAGAAGTAATGATTTGAGTGTAAGGATTTTAGTCATGAATGATGATCACTAGAGCTTTGAGAGTAAAGCTAATATGATGAACTATGTATGTTAAGGCTTTCAGAGTAAAATCTATATGAGAATAGAAGGCTAATGAATAGAATTGTGATGAAAGATCTTTACCTACCTAATCCACCTTATAAATGATAGTTGGTAGGAAGTGATAGAATCACTTCAGTCATGATGATATCCATGTCTAATGTAGAATTCTAGATATGGTATTATGCATGAATATGATATGTTATGAAAGGTTCTCTCAAATAAAATGATTCTATGTTGAAAGTTTATTCTCACCTAAAACAAATCTAAGTCCAAGGACTATGCAATGCGATGAGGTTGTGGTGATTCCCCAAAGGACCTTTATATAATAGGAATGTGAGGTAAGTTCCCTTACTCCTAATTATTTAAACATGAGGTGATTACCCATGTCATGATATGGGCAGTGTGAGGTCTTTACTCTTTAAGTATGTATGACTCCCAAGGCAAGTGGTGATTACCCCTTAGCCTTTATGTTGATCATGGATGCGATTACCTATGATCCTTATTAATGGATATGGAGGCGAATACCTATATCTCATTAAAATGAACATGGAGGTGAATACCTATGATTCATTGATATGTATGATTAGAGGTGATTCCCCCTGTCTTTATGATTCATTTATATGTATGACTAAAGGTGATTCCTCCTATCTTTATGATTCCATGGTAAGTATGACTTGAGGTGACTACCGTTGTCCTTTATGATTAGCTAAACATTTATGACTTGAGGTGATTCCCCTTGTTTCTTGTGATGAGCTTAATATGAGATCAAAGAGTTGATCAATATGTATGAAAGCCTAAGGTGGTACTTAGTGTGAGTGGGATTATGGGGTCTTATTCATACATTCCACAAGTATGACTTGAAGCTAATTATTAGGTGTTGCTCTTATATGTTGTATGCTTAGTTTGGATTGTTGCCATAGTTTCCTTCCATGCTCTTATGATGTTATGCTAGCTTTCATATTTAGTACATTGTGTACTAACACATACTCTTGCCTACAATCTTATCAAATGTAGGGATCAGTGATTTTGAGTTCCATTCTTGAGAATAGGTTTCTAAGAGTGCAGGGAGTTGAAGACATGGTGAGTCTTCATAGCATAGAGGATAAAGCCACTATTTCCTTTATGTCTTTTATTTTCTTGTCATGAGACTATTGTATGGGTTGTGTTCCAAAGGTTTTATTCAAAGTTGAGTTTAGATGGTTTGAGACAAAGTGTAGTAAGACTTCTGCTTGCTTTTATAAAAGACTTCGATTGTATGGATAAAATGTTTTAAAATTAACGTACTTTTCTATTATCTTATGTTATGATATGCTAGTGGCTTGTATGAGACCCCTTCAGGGTAAAGTACTCCATGTTACATCTAGGGTGTACTCCTGGGTCGTGACAAACTTGGTAATTAGAGCACAAGGTTTCGAATGGTTCTAGGATTGTCTCAAACCACTTCTAGTAGAGTCTTGTTTATAAATATGAGGCGCGCCACATTTATGAATATGAGGCTACTCGATGTTTAGGAAACTTCACTTCTCCATTCTCTAAGTTGTGCCATAGAGTTTGGCTCTAGTAGGTCCTTCTCCTAATTCGTGCCCTATGGTTTTCAAGGTATGGCTAATACAAGGGAAAATGCTAGGAGAAATAAGGAAGAAAATGTGGATCATGAAGTTCCTCCCCAAGCTCCTCCTCAAGCTTCAATTGACCCTATTGGGGAGAATATTACTCATGCAGAGTTTAGATTGGCTTTCCAAATGTTGGCTCAAGCCATGACGGCGTAAGTCAATAGGGAAGTGGTTGCTCAGGTGAATCCTAATGTGAATTTCATAGCTTTAAGAGTGAGGGAGTTTAATAAGATTAAATCGCCGGAGTTTTATGGTTCCAAAGTGGAGGAAGATCCAAAAGAGTTTATAGATGAAGTTTATGAGGTGCTTGATATCATGGGGGTGACTTTGGTAGAAAAAGAGGAGTTAGCCACTTACCAATTGAGAGGGGTAGCACAAATATGGTATGGTCAATGGAAAGAGAGTAGACCGGTAGAAGTGGGTCCCATAAAGTGGGAGGTGTTTAAGGATGCATTCCTTGATAGGTTCTTTCCCCTAGACTTAAGGGAGGCTCAAATGCAAAGTTTATTAACCTTAAGCAAGGTAGTATGAGTGTTGAAGAGTATTCTCTAAATTTTTCTCAACTCTCTGAGTATGCTCCAACTTTAGTGGAGGATTCAAGGGCTCGGATGAATCAGTTCATGATGGGAGTATCTAACCTAGTAGAAAAATAATGTCGTACGACAATGCTTGTCGGTGATATGGATATCTCACGTCTTATGGTTTTCGCCCAACAAATTGAAGAATCAAAACTCAAGAAAGAGAGTTCTAGGGAGAAAAAAAGGTCTAGAATGGATGATGATAAGTGCTTTGATTGATGAGTCTGATGGACATGGTCACCCTAGGTTTAGACAAAAGTTCCCCGGGCAAAGTCCCTTAAACACTCCTAAATTCAACCAAAAGAGGGTGTCTAACCCTAAATCTCAAGAAGATGGTATTGACATTCTATTGTCGAGATGTAGTAAGTGTGATATAAGGCAAGAGGGTGAATGCCTAGCAGGTTCTAATGTTTTCTTTGGGTGTGGTGAGTTGGGCCACAAGATAAAGCATTGCCCTAAAGTTTCTAGAAATGAAGGAGATACTCGTCGTAGGTCCCAACCCTACCCTTCCTCCGGTCGAATTGGTTTTGGAGGGAGTGCTCCAAGGAAGAATATATCTTAAGCTCTCCAATATAGAGATGATCAAGAATGACCTCCTTATATGACTACCGGTATGTGTTTTAAGCTTTATCTAGATTTTGGTGTTGCTTGTCTTTTATGACTTGATAGATTTTGATGTTGTCTTTAGTATGAATGAGCTTCATTGTTGCTTTCATGTCATAGATGATATTTAGAAGAGTTTGTATAGGCCTACTCCCAAAGGGAACATGGTGTGTCTAGATAGCAAGGTTATTTTGTGTTTATTTGTTACCATGATTTTCTTATATGATGCATGTTCATGAAAGCTTATGATTTAAAAGAAAAATGATTTTAAATGATTATTTCCTCATGTTATGGTGCATTGAGTATGTGTTGCCTATTTGACTTCATGAGATGAATATATGAGCATGCCTTAGTTTGGAGTTGAAAGATTCCTCTTTGAAAAATGCATTTTGAGAGTAAATTGCATTTAGTCTCCATGAGTGTATGTTGAGCATGTTTTAGCTAGGAGATGGTAGTTCCTCCTTGAATATGAGTAGATATAGATTTTATGCATTTTGGGTTGTTAGATGTAGTTCCTACTCCCTTGTGTTGCATTGAATATGATTAGCTTGGAATTGAAGTTTTCTTCCTTTGTTTATGAGCATTTAGATGAGTTGCATGCATGATGGGATGCTAGTCTAGAGTCTTTTCCTTTAAGAAGTGTGTAGAATCGTCATTGAGGATGAATGATCCCAAGGGGGAGATATTGTAACACCTGGAAAAATAGTAGGTTAAACTAGAGCCTTACGTAAGGGTTTTAGAGCTTTAACTGGGAGTTGGAGTTGTAGATATGACTTCACATACTTAGAGTGAAGGTATTAGGGCTAGGGCGTCAAGGTACGAACGCCAAAGGACCAACCAAGGGTCCTTGAGGGGGACACAAAACAGTCCCT
Source organism: Solanum tacnaense (assembly GCA_029582525.1). Classification (NCBI taxonomy): domain Eukaryota; kingdom Viridiplantae; phylum Streptophyta; class Magnoliopsida; order Solanales; family Solanaceae; genus Solanum; species Solanum tacnaense. The sequence goes on along the minus strand of JAJOOD010002239.1, from coordinate 71,336 downwards.
AAAATCTGCCCAAAAAGGGGCCACCTATGGATGGGACTCACGCCCCGTAGGTGGACTCAAACCTCGTGGGAAGGGGTCATGGGTCAAGAACCCTAAAGTAGACCCCCAAGCCAGCACCAACGATTGACCATCACATCCCGTGGGGCCACTCACGGCCCGTGGGTCGGGGTCTCGTGGGTTGGGCAGTGTTGGCTTCAAGTTGTTTTAAGTTGGGGACTTAGGGAATATTCTAGAATTAGATAGTTATTAAGTAGGGTCGTTTTATTAGTAATTATACCACCTATATAAAGCTAATAGACCCCTAAGTTTAATCAATTAAGTCATTCTTTCAAGACCTCAAAACAAACCCAATTCCCTCCAAGAAATTATCTATCTAGGAAGCAAAGAAGAAGAAGAAGAGCAACAATCTAGTTCAAAATCCTCCATTGTTGCAAGCATTATGAGGGCTTTATAATCAAGGTATGTTAGCTTATTCATCCATGGATTCTTCCATCCATGGAGCCCCATAGATTTCTCCTAATTGTGAAGGTGACATCCCCAATTCAAGTTAGGGTTCCTTCCAAAATTGTAGGTTTAGTTGAGTATGATTCCAATTGAATGGATAGTACTTGTTTATGATTGATTTAGTATTGAATTAAGATTTAATGATGATATTATGTGTTTTACATGGTTAACCCTAGTATAATTGATGAAGTTTGAGAATGTGGGTTTATGCCTTGAGAGGGGAAATTGAGGATTCATAGGCGATCTTTTAGAATTGATGACATGTATAGCAATTGATCAAGAATAGAAGTATGTAAACATGAATTGAATTAGATTAAATATTATATGATGGATCTTGACTAATAATTAATGAGATTGAACCTTTATGATGAATTAAGACTAGAATTGCTTATAGATGAAGCTTGTTACTAGATTATCTTGTGATCAAGGTATGTATGATGATTGTAAGAAGTAAATCTTTGAGATTAAGGCTTGTAGTCATGAATGATGATCCCTAGGGCTTTGAGAGTAAATCTAATATGATGAACTATGGATGCTAAGGCTTTGAGAGTAAAATCTATATGAGAATAGAAGGCTAATAAATAGAATTGTGATGAAAAATCTTACCTACCTAGACACCTTATAAATGATAGATGGTAGGAAGTGAGAGAATCATTTGAAAATGCTCTTTAAACTTTGTTGTTTCTTATCAAGTTCTTCAAAGTTTTTGTTCTAGGTATCTTAGGAATACAAGGTGAACAATAGAAAGAATAATTAGAACCCATGAAAACCAATAAATTCTGAGATCTAGTTGGCCTTCCTTAGGGACGTAGAGCTATTAGGAATAAATGGATTCTCAAAGTTAAACACAAATCAGATGGGTCAATTGAAAGAATCAAAGCATGATTGGTGACAAAAGGTTTTACTCATGAAGGTGGAATAGACTACGAGGAAACTTTTTCACCAGTTGAGAAGTTTACCTACACTTGATTACTTTTAGCTATTGTTGCACGTTTAGATCTAGGATTAGACCAAATGGAAGGAAAGACCACTTTTTTCTCAATCAAGAATTAAACAGAGAAATATATATATAACAACCAGTAGGTTTCGTTGTTAAAGACCAAGAAAAGAAAGTTTGTAAATTGAAAAGTTCAATTTATGACCTCACGCAATCGTCAAGGTAGTGGTACCGGAGATTTCATAAGGAGGGGATTTCATTTGATTTAATCATGATCAATGAACACCATTGAATCTATGTGAAAAAGGTTGTGTCCTTTCTAAAGGGTTGTGACCATTTGAAAGGTTGTGCCTTTTCCAAAGTGTTGTGACCTTTCTGAAAGGTTGTTTTCTTTCCAAAGAGTTGTGACCTTTACCCTTTGTTCGCTATAAATAGAGAAGCTTTTTCTCATTTTTTGCATCGAATTCTTCCCTTCTCTTGCATATATTTCTTACAAAACAAAATTGATCGATTGTGTCTGTATGTGTCATTTGTTGCTATCATTTTGAGTTCGTTAAAATTATTGAAGTTTGAGGTACCACTACTTATTTAATGCTTAATCCATTTTATCTTGGGAGGAATTAATCTGCAACCTCGGGTACTTCAGGGGATTAAATTTCTTAAGGCCACACAGTGGGTTATGTGGACTCAGATAGTTCTTTGTTTTTTCTTTTCATCTTTTATTATTTCTGGTTTGCTAATCTGAATACAGGAGATAACAAGCTCAAAAAATTTAATATTGATGGTATTTTCTGTGGTTAGGAAATTACTTTTATTTTCTGTGTTCTTTTTGTTGGGGAAAAAAAAAGAAAAAGAGAATTATTTTATCATACGATAAAAGAGATTTGGGATGAATTAGTACTACTTTAATATGTTCAAGTATATTTTTTGGAGTAAGTTTTCCTTGAATCAGTAAGATTATTTTTATTTTCTTCCCAAGTGCATTGAAACATTGCACCCATTCAGTTCTCTTTTCAATAAGAAAAGTTATTTTGTGCATAAATGTTCAGATATACACTTTAATTTATTTTTTCCTATATTCTTGGTTTTATATAACTATGAGAAGAAGTAAATGAACAAATGTTGTCTCCTAACAATATTTGAACATGAGTTTAGTTTCTTGTTGAAATTCAACGTCTTCTGAGGAAAATTGGAATATGATGGAAACTGGAAAGAAGGAAAAAATTAGCAAGAAAAGTGACTTGCATGGAATCATTGCTGACAAATAGAATATGATTCAATGGGGGTAAATCATGTGTTATCTTTATTTCCCTTGATTATTTTTTTTCTATCCTTTATAAGTTATGAGATTTATTTCATAAATGTTAGGATTGATGGTCATATGTGATGATCTCATAATATATATTTTTACTATTAATATGTATTCTGTTTAGAGGAGAGAGAAAAACTTTTGTAGTTTTCTACTCCATGTGAAATTTGATTGTGTCTGACTTTTGGAGACTAAAATCCTTTCATTTCTTACTTCTTTGGTTTGAAGAATATAAGAACTTTACAAACAAATCAAATTGTGCATTGGTTTGAAGAATATAGAAACTTCACCAATTTGTTAAATACTCTGTTTGAATGAATATTCTTACTTGAAGAGTACAAAATCTTCGTCAAGAATATTAAGGCTAAATGATTTGAAAAATATAAAATCTTCATCGTTAGCTAGAAACAGTGTTGTATTTGAGGTTTCTGGAGATTAAAACCTTTTTGGTTTACTACTCTGTCTGAATGTGAAACTGATTCGAAGAATATAAAAACTTCATCAGAATTCAAGGTTCATTCAGTTAACGATTAGAAGAATATAAAAACGTCATCGTTAAACTGGAAACAAGTTGTATAAAGATTGAATCTTTATTGCTATTATTCTAAATACTAGGTGGTCTGTCTAGTTGTGATAGAAAGGAAAAAAAAATACTAGTAACATAAAATTAGTGATTTTTGTGCCTGCAATGGGTGTTTCAATGGATTAAATCTTTAAAAGAAGGTTCTGTGTTGCCAATGTGTATTTTGATGGTATACAATTTGAAAGCATGGAAAAAAAATGTGAAAAATAATTTCAAATACTTGAAAAATATTTTTGAGAACTTATTTAAAATGTGGGGTGTTCTTTACTTGTGATAAAGATAAAATTAGACTTACTATCAAATTTAAATTTGAAAGTACAAGCTATGAAATTTAATGATATTCTTGTATTATGTTAGACCCACAAAATTCTTGGAGTATATTTGATATTGTGGTCGATGAGTCTCTCTTTACTAGTATATGATATGACTAGTATAAAACCACAAAATTATATTACTCGTTCAAAAGTATCGTATTCGTTGATGAAAAAGTGTCACTTAAATTATTGTGATTTTTCATGAAAAGATTTGTCTATTTGTATAGACATGAACATTGGTGAAAAGTGATCTATTATGTTTGTGTTGTAAAACAAACATTTGCGTCATATTGCCCTTATTGGACCGAAGAGACTATGGGCATGGGTAATTCTATAACAAAATGAATGTTATAGAAAGGTCCTTTAGCAAAGGACATCTGGCAAGGTGCTAACTCTAAAACAATGTCTTCATTTAACGAAGTTATAAAAAGTAAAGAACAAAATATTTGCAGGAAAAAGTTACCTCACGGAAGGTCTTTTCAAATGCATTATTTTTGTTTGTTCTTACTTACTTGAATCAAATTGTTTGTGACATAAATGCTTAGGACATGTCAATTACAAAAACCTTGCAAAAACTTATCAACTTAGAAATTTTTCCTAACTTCTAGTGCAATGAATCAAAATGTCAAGTATGTGTTGAATCTAAGTATGTTAAGCATACTTATAAATTTTTTGAAAGGTATTTTAATCCTTTAGAATTGATTTACACTGACATTTGTGATATAAAGTCAATACCATCTCTTGGTGGGAAAAAGTGTTTCATAAATTTTATTGACAATTGCACTAGATAGTGTTATGTCTATTTGCTGAATTGTAAGGATGAAGCACTAGAAACATAAAGGCAATATAAAATTGAAGTTCAAAATCAATTGGATTAAAAGATTGTCATGATTAGAAGTGGTAGATGTGGAGAATATGAATCTTCTTTTGCAAAAATATATTTGGAAAATGGAATCATCCATCAAATTATTGCACATACTCACCTCAATCTAATGAAATATTTGACATAAAAAAACCGAACTTTGAAGGAAATGTTGAATGTCATACTTTTAAGTTCAGGTTTACCACAAAATTTGTGGGGTGCTATCATTATAGCAAAAGAGAACAACAAAAAATTTGTTTGCTCAGAAAGAGAGGAACAAAAATTTTATTTGTTAGTAAAGGGATCAGCAAATAAGAATTTTTTTTTTTTTAATAAAGGGAGTAACAAAATATTTTGTTTGTTCATACTTTGTTGTATCCTGATAGAGAACTGCTTGTCGCCCCTTAGAGTATATACAAGCAATAACTCTAGAAAGATAGTGATCTAACAATTTCCAATACAGTCTGTTCCATATGAGAAATGGGAATGAGGGAACTATTCCCAAACGGGTCAAAATAGGACCTAAGACTGTGGATTGTATGTTCATTTGATATGCTACAAATAGTAAAGCATGTCAAGTTATGGTTCATATGTCTGAACCATTGGATAGTTAAGTGAAGGGTCTAAACGACCTTGGAATGAACCAAATGAGAATGTACTTAATTAAGAGATTCAGAGGCATAGTAAATGTCAATGGACAAATTACTTCCATCGAGGTTGATTTTGTAACATTTCTCTTGAAAATGAGTATCATAAATTCGAAGAAGCTATGCCCTATGTGGACTCATTCTTTTTGGAAAGAGGCTTTCAATAGAAAGATAGATTCAATATTGAGAAATCATACTTGAGAGTTGGTTGATCTTCCTCTAGGAAATAAACTTTTGGGTTCAAAGCGGATCTACAAAAGGAAAAGAAAGTTGATGGAACTATTGACAAATACAAAACAAGATTTGTTGTCATTCGCTTTAGACAATAAGAAGCCATTGATTATTTTGATACATAATAGTCACTAAGGCATCATTTGTTTTCATTAAGATTAAGACCTCTGAATCTGAATACACGTCTGAACATTAAGATTTGCATTAAGAGCTAGATGTCTAGATCTGAATACACATCTGAATATTAAGATGTTGTCTCCAAATCTTAACACTGAATGATAATTGTTTGTTTTCAATATCTGACTGTGCATAAGAAATCAAACATTATATTAATAAAATGTTATAAAAAATTCATTTCAACCAAACATATTACTTTTTGATTAAAAAAATATCATACTCATCAATCATAACATTAAAAAAATCAAGAATAAAAAGTATTTTGTAGGCACAATATAATATGAAAAAGTTCAATAAGTATGATAAATACTAGTTGAAAAATGATAAATAAGGTATCATATTATCACCGCCTAACATATATTTTAGCTAATTGGAAAAACTAAAGAATTCTTATCTTTTTTCTGATAACCTTAATCTAATTCTCTAACTTGTGAACCTCTAACATCATTCATACTTTTTTGTAGTGGACACTTTCACAAAATATACTAACACATGTACTGTCTAATGACTCTCTCTATCCAAATCCATCTGAATTTTCCATATATTCTTCAAATGTAGGTGCACTATTTTGTTAATCAATTACTCCAGAACAGTAATCATCTTCTCATCAATTTCCAATTCAGATGAATAAGTTTTGTTTCTTCCCGAAAACTTTTTTTTCCAGCTGAAACTGAAGATTGGGATGGAGAATTATTAAGAGCTCCATTATTTTTGTCACCAACTAGTTCAACAACAATAATATATTATTGTTATCTCACAAACGGATTTGATGATCAAAGAGTTTCAATAAAATTATTGGCCTAAGAAAAAATTCTAATAAAAGACCTCAAATATGTATACATAGTTATTATTTTTAATTATGAATAGTATTTTTCACTCAAAAACCTTGATGAACATCAATACACTAAAAATATTATTGCAACAAGGGTTCTTGAAACATCAATACATCATAAAAAAATACTTGTAAAGATTATGAAAACTTACAAGTACAAGAGGAAAAAAATGGTGTTCGATTGAGAAAAGAGAGGAAGAAAGTTTGTAGTTGTGAGAGCAAAAGTCACGCAAAGACCGACAGAGGCGATACAATATTATTTTATAATGTATTAAATAGGCCTGAATGGTGTTAAGACGCTCCTGCAGATCTAATCTGTTCAGACCTTTTCAGGTCCATTAAGAGGCTTTTTGAAAAAAAGAAACAAATGGGCTTAATGGGCTGAGTCTGAATCATTCAAATTTAGACCTAAAAATCAAATACACTTAATGGACTGAATCTGAATCATTAAGATTCAGACCTCCATTAAGTGCAAACAAATGAGGCCTAACTAGGCTTACATCAATTCAGATGTTAATTGCGCTAGTTGCGGTATATGGACTTCAAATTCGTCAAAATGGATGTGAAAACATTTTTTTTAAATGGAGAATTGGAGGAAGAAATTTACATGGAACGACCCGAGGGCGTTGTGGTTCCTGGTAAAGAAAATAAAGTCTGTAAACTTGTTAAGTCACTTTGTGGACTTAAAACAAGTGCCCAAATAATGACATGCAAAGTTTGACCAAACTATGATGGAAAATGAATTCAAGATTAATGATTGAAATAAATGTTTTTATATTAAAGACACTCCAAATCACAAGGTCATTGTTTTGTTTTTATGTTGCTGATATATTGATCATCAAAAGAGACATTTCTGACATAAATGCTACTAAGCATATGCTAGAAAGTAACTTCTATATGAAAGATATTGAAGTTACTGATATGATAGAAAAGGTACTTGACAAGTTCAAGTATTTGGATTTTAGTATTGTCAATACTCCAATAAATGTGAGCGCTGTACTTCAAAAGAATGAAGGAAAAAGTGACTCACAATTGGATTATGCTAGAGTATTGAGAAGTATGATATATCTCATGAAGTGTACATGATCAGATATAACATGTGCTATTAGTAAACTGAGTTGGTCCACCAGTAATCTCAAACAAACTCATTGGATGACAATGAAAAGAGTTTTGGAGTATTTAAAATATACTTAAAAACTATTATTTTGCATTATAACTAATATTCAACAGTATTGGAAGAATATAGTGAAGCAAACTGAATCACTAGGTCACATGAAGTAAAATCCACGAGTGGATATGTATTTACTCTTTGTGGAGGAGGAATCTCTTGGAAATCTTCCAAACAGAAATGTATCGCTCGCTCTACTATGAAATCTGAGCTTCTCACTCTAGATAAGGCCGATGAAGATGTTGAATGACTCCGAAATTTCTTGAAAGACTTTTGGCCCAAACCTTTGCTCCAGTATGCATACACTATGAGAGTTAATTTGCAATAGGTAGGGCATAAAGCATGTTGTATAACGGAGATTCTCATCATATATGACGTAGACATAATATCGTTAGAAAACTGCTCTCTAGTGGAATTATCATAATTGACTATGTAAAGTGAAAGGATAATGTGTCGGATCCACTTACAAAAGTCCTAACTAGAGAGGTAGTTGATAGATTATCAAAGGGAATGAGACTATGGCTGAGGACAAGTCATTGTGGCGGTAACTCTACCTAGAAGACTAGAGATCCCAAGATCTAGGTTCAAGGAGATCAGACAAAGTCCTTGATGACGGTTCAACAATGTCAAGATATTTTTTTATGGTCCATTTTCATGATAAGACAATGTTCAGTAACAACTAACAAGGATAAAGTCATTAGGACTTTTTAATGGTTTCTAAGTTTTATACAGCGTATATCAAATAGTCTATCTACGGGATAACACATTTAGAAATCACCTATGTAATTGTGAAGTGTAAGCCTCTTTAAGGAGCATCCAGTAAGGCCAGTTCTCTACGCACTTATAAACCAAGACGTGTTCATGGATGAAACGGACAAAACAATGAGAACCAAAAATAGTTCAAGGGTTGATTGTGTGACTTATGTTGTCTAGATATACACCAAAGCTTGACGGTTCAAAGATATCAAATATACCGATTGACCGAGTATATTCGATATATGTTCACTGTGGAAAGTTCAAATGGAAACCCACTTATCCAGATGCAATCAGTACTTACTTACGAATCACACAATTTTTCATACATATGTTTTAACAATAGCCATTCCCTATTCATGTGGGGGATTGTTGGGTTTTAAAGGTGTGAACAGGAAATGAAGGGTTGTGACTCTCCTGAAGGGTTGTGACTATGCCGAAAGGTTGTGACCTTTATGAAATGGTGTGTCCTTTCTAAAGGGTTGTGACCGTTTGAAAGGTTGTGCCTTTTCCAAAGTGTTGTGACCTTTCTGAAAGGTTGTCTTCTTTCCAAAGAGTTGTGACCTTTACCCTTTGTTGGCTATAAATAGAGAGGCTTTCTCTCATTTTTCTGCATTGAATTCTTCCATTCTTTTGCATACATTTCTTACAAAACAAAATTGATCGATTGTGTTTGTGTGTGTCATTTGTTGCTGTCATTTTGAGCTCGTTGAAATTAACGAACTTTGAGTTACCGCTACTTCTTTAATGTTTAATCCGCTTTATCTTTGGAGGAATTAATCTGCAACTTCGGGTACTTGAGGGGATTAAATTTGTTAAGGACACACAGTGGGTTCTATGGACTCGAATAATTCTTTGTTTTTTCTTTTCATCTTTTATTATTTCTGGTTTCCTAATCTGAATACAGGAGATAATAACTGTTTCATGGAAAAGTAAGAAACAAACTTGTACAACTCTTTCAATGATGGAATCTGAATTTGTGGCTTGTGTGTCTACGGTACATGAAGTTGCTTGGTTAAATATATTCTTTAAGAATTTGAATATTGCAAAGAATTCTATGGGTCCCATGATTTTATTTTGTGACAGTCAAGCGGCTATCACATACATGAAGGATCCTAAGTATCATAGCATGACCAAACACATTGACATCAAGTATAACTTTGTGAGATACATAGAAGTAAGTGGAGAGGTAAATTTACAATACATTTCTACTCGTGAAATGGTAGCCGATCCTATTACAAAGGCAATATCTGGAGACTTGTTTGAAAAACAAGTTAAGGGTCTAGGTTTGCGTAGGATATGCTAGTATTTATGTATTGTTAAACAACTTGATTGTTGTAATTTTTCATCAATATAAGACTATTGAATTTTTATTCATATCTCATAAGGATGTGATAATGTTTTAGAAATAAACAGTGTTGGACAAGTCCCGAGATTGGCTCTCTCTCACACGAGGAATCGCCTCTTACGTCAGAGAACGTGAAGAGATGATTTTCACTACCATGTTATGATTTATTTTATAAACTAGACAAGAGTCTCTCTAAGAAAATGTGTTTGAGGATCACTAAAGAGAGAAACTGGGTTAAACATCTAGAGGTATTTACACCAAGGTCTGTAGGATGTTGGATAATCGAAAGAATGAGACACATGCACCTATATAAGGTGAGAAACTAGTAGCATGTGTTTCATACCACTTGTGTCAAGAGTCAAAGGGTTAATGAAAGAATGGTTCCCTGCTTTTTCATTGTATGTGACCCCGCAATGTTGAATTAACCTTTCATTGGAATACCCTTTGACTTTTAACTGTTTCTTGGAGTTTCGATCAGTGTTGCTACTTTAGTATGTTACTAATAGCCATTAGTTATTTGGCAGTGAAGTGCATGTCTAGGAATGCAGGTGATTTGGAACAGATAGAAGATGATTAGAATGAATAATTTTAGTTGTATAGATAAGCCGACTATTAGACTTGAGTGTGATTGTGTGTATTTAAAGTTAAACATGCACTCGAGTTCACCTCTTTAAGAGGATGATGGATCAAATAAGTAAATATTGAAGTATGGGAATTGTGAGTAATAGTATTCTCATATAAGTAGTGAATTCTTTTCACATGCGATTTGATTCCTATGTGGGGCATGTAAAACCTTAAAGTTAATCTCTTGATGCTCACAAACCGCACAAACTATTTGTTGTATGAATTGTTTGTCTAGCTAGTCGATGTCATATTGGCTTGGATCTTGTCCACCATGTGTGTAGTGGGAGATACAAGTTTTGGGTCGTGGGTCACTTATGTGGACCGACCCGACCAGACTCAATCCAAGAAGTTGTCTGAAAAGAGATAAGGACAAATTATCTCTTATTTGAAAACGAGGGGGAGGGGGGGCAGTTATCATGTTGGTAAACTTTCCAACCTACTCATCGATTTTGTCTATATATCTAACACAAACACTCAACACTCTAACAACCTGAACCGCCAAAACATATTTAAGAAGTGTCTTTGCTATAAGACCAATGAGAAGTTACATACAATATAAAAGTTCTTTCAACCCATAAAGATAGCACACAAAGTAAATGGTTTCCAAGTCTTCATTCTAACCCCTAGCAATAGTACAAAATTGTGCGCGCTTTGTTGGTAATATGCTGGCCACAACTAATATAATAGTTTCGAGATTTTTCCACATACACCTTATTCTGCACAAAGCTCATTTAATATTTCCATAGTTTTCCACGTACGCCTGCAAACAAAAATTACTTGTTAAATTAGGGACAAAACACAATTTACATGGACAAACAGACTTCTTATGCCTCACCTCAATGGTGTTAGTATGTTTTGGGAGAGATAAATCAAAATAATCTTCGGTTGATTCAGCCGTATTACGAATCTTATTTGGATGCAAAGAGTTTTCAACTTTATCAACTGTCTTCTTTACTACCTTCTTGAAAGCATCCTTACTTATGAGACCTTCATTCCAAGTTGGCCTTAATAGTTCTTTAACAAATTCCACAAGAGCAGCATGAAAATTCTTCAAAACGGTCGACTCTGTGTTCACACATTTGTTGTCAATATCAATTTCATTTCCAGATGTGAACCTCTCAGATTCTAAATGCTTGTCTTCTTTTGAAGAGGTATTCATGTTTTCTTGATGAGCAACTTCTGTATCATCACTAGGCAAATCTTTCTCAGGCAATATATCACTATGACAAAAAATTTCAACTTTATTTGTTTCTGTTGAAGCTGGATCAGCATTTGCCTGCATATGCTTGGTTAATACAGAGAAGGATCCATCTCCTACATTACTTTGATCAATACTATCACGAATACCATCATATAGAATACTTTTAGGATATCCGATCATTTGACTAAGCAAGAATGATGGTCAAAATGGAACAGATGGCTCCCAATCATTAGAAGTTGGGTAATCAGGTAAGTATCGTGTGTCCTGTGATAAATCATTATTCCAAGAATATCCGGTTATGGAAGAAGGAAATGCTGGATACTTAGAGGTGTATCCCAATTGGGAATTCGGATGGAGGCTATCCTCGCCACCTCTCAATCTTAGATTTTCTCCTGAATGAGAAGAACCATCCAACAGTGACTTCTCTTCCAAACCTATAGAGAACAAGGAAGGCATAAGGCACGTCATCCCAATACGCTAACAAATATATAGTTGAAGGTTACCTTTGTTAGGTGGAATTTTTCTTGTCTCATGGCTAGTGACATTCTGCTTTGTATGAAGAAATCTACAGGAGTCCCCTTTGATGCACCAACCGCGGTCAAAAAACTTACATCTCATTGCAAATCGATCCATTGAATCAACACTTCTTTTCCTTGTCTTGAGAACATACAACCTAGAAAGACTAGATACTATCAAACTTGGTTCTTTGTTAAACTATATGGAAAATTAAGATATTAAAAAAAACCCAACCTTGGTGATGTTTTCTTTAAATCACCAATAGCCTCCTTGCCAGAAAAATGAGTCAATTTTTCAGCATCCTGTCGTTGAGCAGAAGGACGGATTCTTTCAATGCATCTACGTGAGTCTACAGAATACCATATGATACGAGTTAGAAATCCTTCAATTAATAAAGGGGTAATAGTTTAGCTACAGGTTCTTGTTGAGTAAAAAGGCCTGATTAAGTGTTGTGCAAGCGAATTTCGTTACCATCTACTCGGAAGATATATATCAATAAAAAAGACTTCAAGCTAACAAATGATCAGTCAACACAAAATGAGATGTGTAATCCTAACGGATCGACCAAGGACACGGGCTACTTAGTGCAGATTGTTTCCTATATTACATTACTTGGTAGCCCCTTAGTTTTTATCAAAAAGTATACCATTATATTGCTAAGACGAAACATGATTTGTTATTTTATAAATATCAATTTCAACTTCTATGTTAAATTAAATAAAAATATAGTACTAATGGTATTATGTTCCCAAGTTTAAAATATGTAGTCTTTATTCCCAATTTCAAGCAATGCCCGATCATCCCTGTGTATCTTCTTCTCTTTTTTATGAAAGCTTAATCATGCATTACGTCCTTAAATGTAGCAGGCATTAACTACAGTATACCAAAGAGGTTCAGTGCCATCCACCATACGGCAGTACCACAACTAACTTGTGATAGGCAGTGCTCTAACTCTTGTCAACATTTGCATATTAAGCACTAGTAACATAGTTATATGCATTTACCCGTGTGCTTAGAATACCTCCATACTGCCAATCATATGAACAAATAAACCTCCCTTGGCTAACTATAAATCTAAACTAACATGTATCCTCTCTTTTAAGGTAACCCGTGGAACTAGAAATTCACCATGAACAATCCCTCTATTGAGTAAAGAATGATTTTGAAGATTGACAAAGAAGCATCGATCACCTACGAGGAACAAGCTCCTCAAACTAGTTTTACTAAACAAAGAAGTTTTCCATGCAAGATCAATAATTCTAAAAGCACCAAATGACGTGTGTTGATTTGTGCAATAATCGTATTGTGTAATGATTCCAAATTCTACAAGGAAGGGGAAGCTCGAATAATGAATAACCAAACTTTTTCGTATGATTCCAAATCCTACAAGAAGTAGGAGGTACTACAAAGTTATTTAAGTTAAAGTCAAAGAAGGAAAGATCTCTACAAATAGGGTAGGGTGTTCTCCAAAAGAAACCTGCGTACTTGCATATACAGATATACAAGCAGAACACAATTACGTGTTGAGAGAGTTCTTGATTGACGATTTTAGTTGCTGCAAAGAACACAACGGGAGAGTTTATTCTATTTTGTTTGGGTCTTTTGTTAAGTTGTTGTTTTTAGTTACTTAGAATTGTCTAGTGTAGTTTTGATCTTTTGGTTGGGGAACCTGAAGACTTTGGGAACATAAGCCGTGGGGGTTTGTGTTGAATTTTGGAATTAGAGTTTATCATTTCTTAAGTTACATAAGGTAGTAATCTTTTGTAGTTTGAAGTTGTGAATTATTAATTATTAAGTTAATTAAAACTGAAGTACTGCATTACGTTAATACCTAACTTTTAACTACAAACAAACTAAGGAACTAGCCGTTCATATGTGTTCCTTAGAAGAATTAAGGAGTGCATAAGTCCAACACCTCCTTCCCTTCCCTGAGTGCCTTCTTCCAACTGTGCGAAGAAGGTTCGAAATCTTTCTCACCCAATCTTGTGGCTCTTTCTCAACTTGAAATCCCAATGAATACATCATTTTATGTCCCGTCGTGTAAACCTGATGAGTCATCATATCCTTTTGGCCAAAATATTTTCGAAAGTGCGTAAAGAAATTCTCACAACATCATCATCACACTACCTATCTTACCAGAATCTGAACTATTTCACTTTCAAATTAAAATTGATGTCATTGCTAAACTTCATATCTCTCCATGATATATCCCCACAATCACATACTCAGGGTAGTTCTAGTCCCCCCCTCCCCTTCTTGCTATCTTCTATTTATATGCAATGTTTGAACCTCCTGATTCATCATATGTGTTGGGAATAATAATTCAAAGATGGAGTAGGAATCCTAAATTGATTAGGATTTATTATTTATGGTATTTACTTATATATGTTTAATTAGGATTTGTTAGTTAGAGTAGTTCCTAGTCCAAGTTTAATTTGGTTTCTACTTTTATAAATAGGGATGTTAGTTATTTTCAAGATACAGAAAATACTGAATACACAGAAATATACAAAAGATACAAGTGTTAATAAATAAAATATTTTCCTTCAAATTGGTATTTGAGCTACTACGATCCTGGTAGAAGATCCTAGAGTTTCTGCTGCCGGCGAGCGGTTATGACCCATATATGCCACCCATTTGGCCAATAATCATGATGACAAAGGCTAGACGAATGATATATGCATGAAAAACATGCCAAGAACAAAGACTTACAAAAATATTACAGATTTAAAGAAGTGCAACCAAACACAAGAAAAAAAACTCTTTTCTAAAGCTAGAGAAAGTCAAAAAAAAGAAAAGAGAAAAGAAAGAGTTGATGGGAAAGGCATCAACTAGAGTTGGAGAGAGAGAGAGAGTACTCCGACACCAAAAATAAAAATAAAATAAAAAGAAAATGAGTTGGTGGAAAGGACATCAACGAGAGTTTGAGAGAGAGTGCTGTAACACAAAAAAAAGAGTTGATGGGAAGGGCATCAACGAGAGTTGGAGAGAGAGTTCTTCAATACAAAAAAAAAGACAAAAAGAAAAGACGTTGGTGGGAAGGGCATCAACCTTGGAAGTTGGACAGAAGTGCTCCAACATTACCAAGATAAAAAATATCGTGAGTTTGAGAGAAACTGCTCCAACACTTGGAAGTTGAAGAGATGTGCTCCAACACAATGAAGAAAAAAAATTCGTGACTTGGAGAGAAAGTGCTTTGACACATCCAAGAAAAATAAATAAATGAGAATTGAACAGAACTACTCCAACAATTGAAGATTGAAGAGAAGTTCTCCAATACAACAACAATGATAAGAAATAAATTGAAGATTGAAGAAAAGTGTTTTTCAATACAACAACAATGACAAGAAGAAAGAGGCAAGAGTAGTCAACTTTGAACTATGGGGGAATGTTGGAAATAATAATTCAAAGTTGGAGTAGGATTCCTAAATTGATTAGGATTCGTTATTCATGGTATATAATTGTTTATGTTTAAATAGGATTTGTTAGTTCAAGTGGTTCCTAGTCCTTGTTTAATTTTGTTTTTACTTTTATAAATAGGAATGTTACTAGTTATTTTCAAGATACAGAATACACATAAATCTACAAAAGATACAAGAGTTTATAAAAAAAATATTTTTCCTTTTGTATGTAACTTCTTTGTTCAATTTTTTAATCTTACAACAGTTCCTTTGTAGCCTCTTCAACTATTTGATACCATTTGTATGCGTGCATGAGACCTAAACTACACGAGTGCTAGACTATTTCCTCCAATCACCGGATTCCCGACAACATATTTCCTCCTATGACGCTCCTAGTGGAAACCCTGGATAAGTCATTGAGGCCCTCCTATGATACTCCTCGTGGTAACCCTGAATAAGTCATCGAGGTGTCTTAAATTTTTGAAATTAAGCACTTCAGCTAACTGAAATTGTTCACCTCTACATTCGGGATGATCTTACACTTCTATAATTAAGTTGACTCTTTTTTCTTTAGATTGATTTGATCCATAGAATCTCATGATTGAAATACATACACGACACAAAATGTAACATCTCAGAAATCCAACTAAGACCAAACAAGGGGAAAAAAGTGGACCACAGAGGGGTCCAGCGGCCATGAATAGGACCACAACCCGTCACCCACATCGTGGTTCATACCTAAAAATAATGTGGAGGACCACGGACCCCTACACAGGCCAAGAACTACACATGGGCCATAAGGTTGGCCATGAAAACAAACGAAAACCACCAAGGCCCTATGAGGAACCACAGACCACTAGACGGTCTGTCGAACCCCACACGACCCGTTAAGTGGCCCGTGAAAATGACATAGTACCATCCCAACTTCTGTGAAGAACCTTGGTTGCCCATACGGCCCGTGATGCTTCACACGATCCGTGAATGGGCTCCTGAAAGAAATTTGTCATCTTTTAAGTCAAGGTTGTTTGGGTCTTTTTCTTTATGAGTTAGGCACTTAAATTATGTCATTTGATGCCTAAACTACATCGTTCTACTCAGACTAAGTCTAGTAATCTAGTCAGAAACAACCCAAAACCCCCATTTTCCTAAAATCATCCAACTTAGAAAAAAAGAAAGAAAGAAGCGCCCATTTCTCCCAAGAACGAAAAAAGGTGTTCTTCGAAGTTTAGCCCCGAAATCAAAAGGATATCTCTGTAGTTTCCGTAACGAGGTTTGTGGAATTTCTCTAGTGGGTCCTTCCACCCATTAGGTCTCTAGAATTTAGTCAGTTCTTCGATTTCTCATAAGCTGTTCAGACCTAGGGTTTCCAGATTTTGATGATTTATTTTGATTTTAGCTATTATAGTTCCCATGATCTAAATAACATGATTCTTGGTTATTTAGCGTAATTTTCATGTATAGAATTCAGAACCCTAGCTTTTAGAAACTATCAACTCATGAATTATACTTGTTAGGCAGACAGAAAATCATGCTTCAGAACTTGAATGCCATATATTTTAGTATATTTATGTTGCATTTTCTGATAGCATGTCAGTATTTTAAGCTACTCAGTATCTCACTTGCATTTTAGCTATATACATATTCAGTTGGGAGTACACATAGTACTGAGTTGGACTAGGGTTCAACTACCCTCACAGTCCCAGAACTACGTGCCCATGTAGGTTTAGAAGTCCCCTATGCTGGGCATCAGTTTTAGTGATCACGTCACATTCATCCCTCTATACCCCTGATTAGGTATATTGGGTCATCTCCATGAGGCGTATACATCGGACTCCACGTTTAGCTTACGTGGTGTATGGCAGTTAATATTAGCTCGAACAGTGATACTCTTATTGGATTGACCATGTTATTAGCATTTACTTTAGTATTTAGTTCAGCATGTTATCTTCATGATTAGTACTTTGTCCTTGCATCTAACTCAATTTTAAGTTATACTTCAGGAAAACCTATTGCCATGCTCAATCTATATTGCCAGTATTATATTGTTTTGTTTATATCACACAGCTTAGCATATCTATATCCTACATGCTTAGTACATTCATAGCATTAACACATACTTTTGCGCTACATCATTTTATGACGTAGGTTCCGACGCTCAACATCCTGATCACGCTTGGTTCTATTCTCAATGTGAGTTCAACAACTTCAGTGGTGATTCCTTATACTTTGAGGACAATAGACATGCTTTACTTTCCGGTCTTTACTTTACGTTTATAGTCCTGTTAGAGTTAGCTGGGGCATGTCCCAGCAACTCAACTTAGTTAAAGTCTTTTCAGACATAGTATTAGATTCAACTCGAGGTGTTTTGTTGTTTTAGTCATCACTAAATTTTTATTATATTTTATATATTCAGACTACTTGGGTTTTCCCCCTTTACAGATGTCCACTATTTTTAGCTTCCGCATAGTATGTGATTTAATTAGTTATATTTTTGTATGCTCGTTACATGTCGGGTTCAGGGTTAGCCTTGTGT
Organism: Solanum tacnaense; assembly: GCA_029582525.1. Classification (NCBI taxonomy): domain Eukaryota; kingdom Viridiplantae; phylum Streptophyta; class Magnoliopsida; order Solanales; family Solanaceae; genus Solanum; species Solanum tacnaense. The sequence goes on along the minus strand of JAJOOD010002239.1, from coordinate 53,396 downwards.
CACTCGTGGTCCTAGGTCCTGTATTACGTTTAGGGGTAGCCTCGGGGCGTGACAACCTTGATGTCAGAGCATCAGGTTCAAAAGTCGTAGGGTGTATGAAAGCCGCACTAAGTAGAGTCTTTTTCATGAGTGTAAAATGTGCCACACCTATGAGAGGGAGGCTAATAGGTGTTCTAAGAAAAACTTCGCTTCTTTTGCTATTCTTATTGTGCTTGAAGTGTGAGTAAACTTCTAATTTACAATTCATCGTTATGTGTTTCAAATCACGCTCATCATAGAGCTAACACATAAAATGCTAACACAGTTCCTCCAGTCCCAAACCATGAGGTTACGAATGTAAAGTTCTGTAATGCGATCGAGCTTTTGGCTCAGACCGTAGCCAACAAGAACAATCAGCATGCCCTAGTTCCTGCAAATACCACTGGTGGATCAACTGCAACTAGGGTTGGAGACTTTGTTCGTATGAATCTGTTTGAGTTCTAGGATCGAAGGTTGGTGAGGACCCATATAACTTCATTGATGAAGTTAAGAAGATTCTCGGAGTAATGCAATTGATTGGTGCTGAGAGTGTTGAACAAGAATCCTAAGAACTCAAGGATGTGGCTTATATCTAGTTCAAACATTGGAATACAAATAGGGGTGAGAATGCAACTCCTGTGATGTGGGATTCTTTTACAGGAGCTTTTCTGGATCGGTTCTTCCCGAGAGAGTTGAGAGAAGCTAAGGCCCATGAATTCATAAATTGGAAGCAAGGTTCAATGTCATTCCAAGAATACGGGCTGAAATTCACCCAGCTCTACAGGTATGCTCCGCATATGGTTGCTGATTCGAGATCACAAATGAGCAAGTTCTTGTTTGGAGTATCTGTTCTGGTAAAGAACAAGTGTGGGAATGTTATGTTGTTAGGGGATATGGATATCTCCAGATAAATGACTCATACTCGGTAGGTTGGGGGAGATAAGCTTAGGGAAATGGCTAAGGACAACAAAAAGGCTAGAATAGGAAATTATGAATACACTCAGCAGTGGTCGACTAGTGGAAATCATTCACAATTTCAGCAGAGGTCTACAACCCCAGCACGTTCATCAGCTATCACTTCGTTCCCCAAGTTTTAACAGGATCAGAAAGACAGGGCATCAGACTATACGTCTCAGGGGAGTTCTTTAAGTAACCAGACTTTTACAACTTTTCCAAAGTGTAGTAAGAACCATCCTGGTGAGTGTCTTGCTGGCAGAGAGGGGTGCTTTGGATGTGGTAAGTCTGGTCATAGATGGAAGGATTTCCCTTCTGCCAGGGAAGGATAAGGAGGTAACATGGCTCATTGTAGAACTTCAGCAGCGCCAGTAGGTCACCCCACTCAGCAGGGTTCCTCATCTGGTACAGGTGGTGGTCATCACCAAAATAGGATGTATACTCTTTAGGCTCGCCAAGACCAGGAAGATTCTCGTGATGTTGTCATTAGTACGTTACAAGTCTTCCATTTATATGTTTATGCATTGTTAGATCCAGGGGCAACAATTTCTTCTGAAACTCCCTATATAGAAGTAAACTTTGGTGTCAGTCCACAAAATATCTCAGAACCCTTCCCAGTCTCTACTCCAGTTGGTGACTCAGTTATAGCTAGACGGGTATATAGAAATTTCCCTACAACAATTTCCCAGAAAGTCACCTCAGTATACCTTATAATTAGAAATGGTCAATTTCGATGTCATTTTAGGCATAGATTGGTTACTTTCTCTTTATGCCTCAGTCGATTGTAGATTTAGGATCGTTCAGTTTCAGTTTCAAAGTGAGCTAGTCTTAGAGTGGAAAGGTAGTAACTCAGTGCTTATAGGTCGAATTATCTCTTACCTTAAGGCCAGGAAAATTATTTCCAAAGGCTATATCTATAACCTTGTTCGGGTTAAGGATTCAAACTCTGAAACCCCAACTCTTGAGTCAATCCTAGTGTTGAATGAGTTTCCAAAAGTGGTTCCAGAAGATCTTCCCGTAGTTCCTCCCGAAAGGGAAATCAACTTTAAAATAGATCTCTTTCTATATACCCATCCTATTTATGTTCTTCCTTACAGAATGGCTCCAACTGAGCTTATGGAATTGCAAGAAAAATTGAAAGACCTTCTGGATAAGGGCTTCATTAGACCCAACATCTCTCTATGAGGTGCTCCTGTGTTTTTCGTGTGAAACAAAGATCATTCTCTCAGGATGTGCATTCACTTTCATTAGTTGAACAAAGTCACAATCACGAATAAGTATCCCATCCCTCGGATTGATGACTTGTTCGACTAACTTCAAGGTGCTAGTTGCTTTTATGAGATAGAACTTAGATCTGACTATCACCAGCTCAGAATCAGAGATGGTGAAATCCTGAAGACAACCTTCAAGACTCGGTATGGTCACTATGAATTTGTAGTTATGCCTTTTGAACTAACGAATGCTCCTACAACTTTCATGGACTTAATGAACAGGGTGTTCAAACAGTATTTGGACTTGTTCTCCATCGTTTTTATTGATGATATCCTCATTTATTCTTGGAGTGAGGAAGAGCACGCGACTCATCTGAGAGTTGTTTTGCAAACCCTCAAAGATCGCCAGTTATTCACTAAGTTCAACAAATTTGAATTTTTGTTACAGTCCATCGCTTTCCATGGTCATGTGGTATCCAATGAAGGGATACAAGCGGATTCTCAAAAAATTGAAATAGTGAAGCACTGGGCCTTCAGTAATCTAAATTCAACCGTACAAAAATCGCAATCTCGATCCTAATGCATGAAAACCCTTTGATATCAAATACCAAATTGTGGAATAGAGGACTTTGAATTAATGTGCACATGATCCATCCCAGTGTAGAGGACATAATGAATTCAACAAAAGACATCGCACGGTTGAGAGTGCTCAAAAAATTATTAGAGAAGACTAAATGTACTTCCAACTAATCTAATGGAAGCCTGTTCTGAAAACCGCCAAAAGATGTAGTAAATAGATTATGAAACTTGAAACTTCATCACTGCAAGGCATAGATGGGGAGTCATATGCATCTATAGCGTAAAATCAATTTATGGATAAAATAGATTGTCTATAAAGGTATAGCCAATAATACATACATTAGAGGAGGGTAATTGAACTAGGGTCTGATGGAGAACAAGATTGCTTTTAAATGAAATACTACCAACAAAATTGATTGTTGGTGCATCAAAATATTTTTAAAGTGGAGACGTAAAAGAAGCTTTTGGCAGATTTTTTAAGCAATAACAGACATGATTGTTGAAGATAAAAAATATTCTAGAAGAATATTCTATTGGGTCAAAGTTCTCAAAAATATGATAACCCATTAAAAAAGGTTTTGAATAAGCATGGTATCAACTTCTCACAATAGTTTTGTGGAAGGAAGAAAGATTATGGATGCATCTTTGGTGGCTAATGAAGTGGTTTGTTCTAGAAAGAAGTCAAGGTCTAAGTTCAAACAAGGAAAGGATTATGATGAATACCTAGGAACCTAGAGATGAGGAAAGGCGTAGTAATCGATGAAAAGTTTTTGGGAGTTGAATATAAGCATATATCTGGAGATTTTCGAATAAGGCAACCTTAAGTTGGACCTTGAAAAAGCTTATGATCATGTGAATTGGGATTTTTTGGATTCCATCTGGGTTTTGGAGATAAGTGGAGGATATGGGTCAGAGTTTTGCATTTCCACCACCAAATTTTTTGTGTTGTTGAATGGAAGTCCGTGCGGTTTCTTCTGAGTGCTCCAATGGTTTGATACAAGGGGATTTTTTGTCTCCTATGTTATATATCTTGGTGATTAAAGATTTGAGAAAGATTATTTATAGAGGGTCAATGGAGGTTTGCTATTGAAGGACTTTGATTCTTCTATGAGAGGGCATAAAAATGTGATAGTTACATGCTTTTCATTTGCAGATGACATATTGGTCTTTTTTTATGCAAATGTGTCCCACATAGAGCTCGATCATTAATACATTCTTATATATTTCTATGTTATATTAGGCCTTAAGATTAATCTAAGAAAAACGTGAGATCATACCGGTGGAGTTGTGGATAATATTTTGAGAAGATGGCGGAGGTATTAACTTGGTAAGTGGGTATTCTACATGCTACATATTTGGGTTTACCTTTGAGTTGTTTGAATAAAGATCTAGCATTGTGGAATCCAATGATTGCGAGAGTCGATAAGAGGCTAGATGGTTTACAAAAGATGTAGCACTCTTTCTAGCATACCAACATATTTCACTCCTCTTTTTTTTTTTAAGGAGGGCGGCAAAGTTACTAAAACTTTGGAAAGACTTTGGTGAAACTTTTTATGCGATACAACAGATGGAATTAGGAAGTTTCATTTAGTGAAATTGAGATCATTACACCTCTAAAGGAGTGGAGAGGAATCAGAGTGAATGATCTGAAGTTATTTATTTCAATTTTTTCTAAGGAAGTGGATAGGCAGATTTGGGGTAGAGGAAAATACATTCTGGAGGAGGGGCGGGTGATAGAGGATATCTATGGGGTCATTAGTATACATATTCTTTCGGGTATTGGGGGTGGCATAGTATCATGAAGGTATGATAAGACTTTAGTGTATATATTTCATTTAAGGTTGGAGATGGAAACAAAATTAGTCTTGGGAACATAAGTGTTGTAGGTAGAACAAGTTGAACCTCTCAAAGAGATCTCAAAATGAGATGAAAATCCAACAAATTTGAAGGTCTCATGAAGGGGTCATTTACTAGGATTTATTATGAAGAAACTTTTAGGACTGGGAGATGGAGAATTTTTTATATGGTTGGACACACCAAAAATATATTAGACACATGGAGCGACCTCGGGAGAAAGAATGGTTTATTTTCTATCTTATCTTTTTATGTGAATTTTCTTGTGAGAGAAGAATATTCCTTTCTTCACGACTCCACTTGAAATTCTAGAAATGAGAAAGGTGTGTTTCTTTGTGTAGTTGGCGGCAAGGGGCGTGATTTTAACAACAAAATATTTAAGGAAAAAGAGGTTTATGTGCATGAGTGAGGGTGGACATGTATATCATCTATTTTTCCATTGTACAGTGGCTAATAGGATATGGAGGGTGTCCCTAACACCGGACACAATTAAAAAAGGCGTTGAAAAGTTGGACTCACATAAGAAGGAAGAAGGGAAAAGAGGCACGGACATTAGCAGCTATGTGGTTTTTAAAAAAGAGGGAAATAGAATGGCTTATGAAGGAGTGGAGAAAATTTTATTAAAATTGCAAAGTAGTTTTCTCTCTAGTTTTCTTTTTCTGTAATTTTGTGGTCCCAATCTATATAAAAGATTGGACCTCTTTTATTGAGAATCATATTTTGGTGTAGGTTCTCTTATATAACTTGTATACAAGGTTCCCTCACTTGTTAATAAAATGATTTACCTTACCAAAAAGCGAAACAAATAATAGTACATGGTCGTGTGATGAAGAGAATAGATGGAGTGATTTTTCAAAAAAATTGACAACATGCTTAAAATCCACTTGATAGGATGCATCTTGAGTCCATTTTAAATATAGGAATGGGTAAAGATTGTGCTAAGTCCATTGTTCCGGAAAGCGAGAGCTTCATCTCTTTAAGTTATATGAGCTAGTTAAGCTTTGAAGAATTGAAGAAATAGAAGTGAAGAGAAGGGACACTTCAAAGGCAGAAGCACAAGAAGAAAGACTTAGTGTTTTGTAAGTTTTTGGGGAAATTCAAGAATGGGTTGGGTTATATGTCTAGGCTTGGTTGAATTTTTCTAGTAGCTAAGACATTAAGGAATTCATAAGGCTTTTCACAATAGAATTAGTCTGAGTAATTTTTTTGTATCGAGCTTGAAGTGAAGGTTAGTTGGGGATGTCAAAAGTCAAAGATATGTTGCAAAATGTGAATTTTTTAGTAGGTTTCCGAGCCTCTAATTCCATGCAAGCGACTAGAGTGTCCATCATGCCTTTGTAGTGGAACATATGAGAAAAATCTGTAGCGGGGGGAGCCACTATGGCGATGCTACTATAGCATGTCGAGCCGCTATAGTGGGGTAAGTCAGGTCCTATGCAAAAAAATTCAAAACCTCTTATTTTCTTCTACTTCGTTCTTGGGAGAAGGGAAGACGATTTTGGGCACTTCCAAGCAGTTTTTCTACCAAATTCCTAGGTAAAGGCAAGTTTGTTTTTCCCCTATCTTTTAATTTGATTCTTCATCTTTATAATTTACGGTATTAATCTTGGGGTAAGGTTTTGACTTTAATTAATTGTGGAAAACACCCTTGTTGGGTAGAATGATCATGAATTAGACTAGTGTTTATGATTTGGTTATAATCCTTATATTGATAGGCCATTATTGATTGAGTGTTGTATTTTTCATTATTTTTTGGACGAAGAACAAGTCAAAGCACTTTAAAAAAGGAAAAGCTCATATTCTTTAGTGTTTTCAAGACTTGATTCGAGGTAGATCATGGTTGTGTATTTTTCAATTTATGTATATATGCATGTCTACTTCTTTATAGATTCATTTGTGCAATACATGTTGTAAAAATCTAAGGGAGGAATATCAAATGACATCATGTTGATCATCTCATGCAATGAACCTGTTTATTTTACTTGTTTATCCAAGTATGATTGTTCATTGTGATTGTGATTGTTCATGATGTTCTGATTGGTGGTTGGATTGGGTACCATGCTAGTATAGAAATACTAATGGTTGGCCCGGGTACCACACCTTATATGAATACTAAAATTAGTTGATTTAGGTACCACACTGATACACTAAAAAATGGTGTGTGGGTTCCATGAGAGGACAATGTATGTGCATTTATGATCATGTGGTACATTATTTATGCATTGGTGGATTTAGGATATTGTTATTTATTGGTAGTCTGTATTGTATTGTGATTGTTGGTATGTGTATGTGTTGACCTGTTTTATTATTTTGTAGTTGTTCGCTTACATTCATATTTTGGAATTGACTGTATGATCCTACTAGTACACTTTGGTTGTGTATTGATAATGTAGTTGCTCTTTATTGTTGAGTATAGGTCATATTCAGGCAGATGATATGAGACCTCAATTGAGAGATGCGTGACCATTCGAATTCAAGGGTGAGCTACTCTTCTTGGCTACCATGGATTCTTCTCCATTTCTTTGTCCATCTTTTTTGGCATAGACACTTAGACTATTAAATTTATTCTTCTAGCTTCCCCATTCTTGACCATTTAGAGTTTGGTACTATGACTTCAGATTTTAGGAGTTGTTTTCTACAACGTATATTTTTAATTGGTTGAGTTTATGAGAACTCAATCCTTCAATTATTTTTAACTACTTTTCAGTATTTCTACTTCTTTTTGGATTCTTGCTATGGATTTGATGGGTATTATTGGGCTAGTAATTGATTTTCCCATCAAAGGATAGTGTGAGTGCCACACACAACGGTCTGGATCGTGACAGTGTTGACAAAGAAGATGGTACTTGGCCACACAATTTTATTTCTTTCTTTGAATGTTCCAATTGTTGATATTTTATAATATGTTTGATTATGATCTTGAAATTAATAGTGATCTTTCATGTGAAGACACCTTGAATGAAGTTACTTTTGTGTGATATCTTTTTCTACTATTTATATACATATGAAGATACTCATGCTTGTGTTGAGAGTGCATCTTATGTTGATAGGAACTAAAATGGTGTAAAAGGTTGTTTTCTTTACCCAAATTGGATATTCTTTCCTTTCAACTCTACTGACACCTTAGAAGTGTGTAACTTGTTCATCGTATCACCTTGAAAGTAATTTTATTTAAGTAGAGTATCACTTGTACTTTATGTTTCCTGAAACAATATGATATTGCCTACTTGGTATTTTGACATTAATGAGACCTTTTTTTTTATATTCATGATTGTGTTCGGATCAACTTGCACACACTTTGACTAATTTCACAAGATATTTATCACTTCCCACCAACAATAGGTATCTAACAACTCTGTCCCAACATGGCTAGAATATATAGAAAGAAATCACTCAGTGTTGTTTCTGCTAAAATCTGAATCCAAGATTTTAGGTTCTAAATCCAATTCATTGACCACTAGGTAACACACTTGGGTGCACACATTGTACTTTTAGGAAATCCTTTTTTGATGGTCATTGGAAGAGCCAAGCAACTTGTGCTTCATGTGAGGATTTGATATTCAAGAGTGTAGTTCATGCTTGGTTATATCACAAGTTTGTGCATCTTTGGCATGTTAATAGGTTTAATTTTTTCCCTCTTTTCTTAGTCTCTAACCTTTTGTCTTTTCTGAATTCTTTTGAGTGATTTTTTGTGTTCAATTAAATATTCAGTAAAAACGTAAAAGTACATTACAACATTTAATGTTTATATATACTTTGGGAACAAACTTCCAAGTGTGAAAGTTATACATTATATACGGTTTGATTTTAAAGTTTTTGGTGCACCTACTTATTATTGAACACAAGTCTCCAAGTGTGAAAGTTATACATTATATAAGAAACTTAAATTTTAAAAATTTGAATCATTGCTAGATTCCTAGTTCTGTTATTGAACACAAGTCTTTAAGCCTAAGAAGACTAAGCCTTATTTTTTTTATAAGAGATATTATTGTGTTGAGGGCTAAAGACGTTATTGCTAGGCAATATTGATGGGATTGTTTGCTTGAGCATTAAATCCTCTTAAGGGCATCTTTATAGAACTGATGCTTGTTTTGGTTCTTTAATTGAAGGTTTGACATTTTTATAGCAATTATTGTCAATTGATTTCTTTACTTGTGTATTTCTTCTATCTTTTACTTTGTTGTTTCTAAGTTGATGTGTCCTTCCTATCTTGAATTACATTAATGTATCTCGTAGAATTAGTCAAATGTACATGTTGATTCGAAAGTCACCCTTATAAAATCATGATTACAAAGGTAACACATTTGTGCCCTTTATGTTTTTATTTTGTAATTCTTCACACTAAACTTGTGAAATACTAAATAAAAAATAAAGGGAAAAATACTAGCTTAATAAAAATGCTCATCCTTAGGTTTTCCTTTTGGAAACACGGAGAAATAGTTTATGAAACCTAAGCATTACTAGTGTGAGTTTCTTCTCCTATTTTTATAGCACATTTAATGATGCTACGCATATGATATTTGGTTTAAATAGTAGAAAAAAAGATTAATAATTGCATTTCTTCTTACAAGTTAAACTTATGGTTTCGCAGGATAAAGAAAGTCATATAAGCAAAACAAAAACAACAATATATACATACAATAAAAAAATAGCAAAAGAAAAAACTAGATACCCAAAGTACTAACCTTTTTTATCATCTACATTGGAGAGTTAATAACACAAAGTACTAACCTTTTTTATCATCTATATTCATTGAAATTGATCCTTCACTTTCTACTCCTTTTCTAATGAAACATCAAGCAAGCAAAGAACCAATAGACAATTAAAAAGAGCAACAAAGTAGATACCCAAGTGTTATTTCAAACTAATAATTATAACAAAAATAATAATTAAGAAATAGCAACAAAGTAAATACCCAAGTGTGATTCTTAACTACTAACGACTAACATAATTTTTTTAAAAAGCAAGAAAATAAATATCCATGTGTTATATTAAAACTAAAAAGGACTTACAACTTAGAAATCGATTCCTCACGAACAAGATTGAAAAATTTAAAAATTTACATATTAAATTAATTAAGATACTAACACAAAGAATTAACCTCTTTTATTCATCTACAATCACTAAAATTTCTTCCTCTTCTTCTTCTACCAAGAAAAATTGTTTCTTCTTGTTGTTGTTCTGACAAAATGGATTTAGGGATTATGATTATAGGAAAAAGATATTTTCACTAGTATATATAATATGTTTTTTTAACTGTAATGTAATAAATTTTGTTTACCACAAGGTGAAAATGAGTAATAAGTTTAGCTAAAATCCAATATAGTGGTCTTTAAGCTATGAATTGGCTATACATTTTGAATTTAAAATTGTGATTTTTGATTATTTTTATGGAAATGTATTTAACTTGAGGAAAAAAGGAAATTATATGAGTGAAAGTTGTAAAAATTAGTTGGATCTTTGAAAATATTTGAAGAATAGATTTTGATAATCTTAACAAATTTCATGGGCAAATAGATATTTAAATATAAATAAAAAAATTATATATAAAAAAAGATTTTCCCACAATTATATAAGATTTTTTAGAACACTCATTTAATATTTTTTACCACAAAGGAAAAAGAGTAATAAGTTTAGCTAAAAACCAATACAAAGATCTTTTAAGCTTCGATTTGATAATAGTTTTGAATTTAAAATACTAATGTTATTAGGTTAAGTGAGAATCGTCATGGGTAAAATGTTTCCTTCTTATGCTAAATGGATATCACGATCCGATTCTTCAACTCATGATGGAACTTACTATAACCTACTTGTAGGTAAGTCAACCCGTACTCAGAATGAAAAGTAATGAGTATAAGGGTAGAACTAAAATAATTAGCACTAGACAGTAAAATAAGATAGAAAGGAAAGCACACAAAAATCTATATACAAGAGAATCCCTCCCAGAACATGGAAGTCATGAGTACAAAACTGTCTAATAAGAAAATACAAGTTCCAAAAGTGGACCACAACAAGCCGTCTCATAAGGAAAAATACCATGTAAACATATATATTGAAGAAGACAGGCTGATCCAGGACGCCAAGTGCTCACCCACTTTTCTTTGATCTCAAAAATTGTTAAAGAAGGCACAAACGATCACCGTCGGTAGCTGGTACTAGGACTTGCTTCATGAAATAGATGCACAATGTAGTATGAGTACCAAAACAAAGGTACCTAGTAGGCATCATAGGCCGACTGAGTAAAAAGGGTAAAGGTAATAAGAAAAGATAAAATCTAGACACAAACAAAGGTTAAAACAGTTATGAAAGTAAGCACACGATCATACCAAAAGTAAATCTAAGTACAGCTAACTAAAACTGATTTGACCCCCATAAGCCTAGAGGGTACACTCATGCGCAAGTTTAAATAAAACCTCAACATGCCCTATTAACCCGACAGGTGCACAAAATATCTTAGTCTACTGAAAGCAGAGAGCCACAAAGCGAAAGATGGGCTCCCAGCCGAAGTAACCATAATATCCAGTCAACTCCAAGCCCATCTAGCAAGAGTGACAATCAATCTAGGCCGCACAACTAGCCATCCAATCCCAGCTTAGCTAGCAAGAGTGACCCGAAGGCATTTCAACTCCGAAGTGGATCTCATGTATCATGGTAGCCTAACCATCTAGTCCACTCCCAGGGGTGTAAGCCACCCATCAAGTAAGAGTGACATGTGGGTTGTGTCGTCTCCGAAGTGGATCTCATATATCATTACCAAGTCACCGTGGAATGATGTCCACCCACAAGAATCAATAGAAGGCTGCAAGCCTAGAACAATCCAATCTCGTGTCAATGCGAAAGAATAAAATCTCTAATAACCATTGCAACCTTAAAAATAAGGGGTGAGAACAGAAAATCGAACAAGTTGTGAGATCACCCTAACTGAGACTCATGCTATCAGAATCAAGTCTGCTTTTCAAGTCTACAAGGATCTAGTCCATCTGAAATGACGTTGGAGACAAAACAAGGCTATAAGAATCGCATGTCTAATGCAATATACTAGTCTAACACTAAACTAATGCCGAACATGCTCAATACAAAAATCTCAATTAATACACAACAACAAGCAACAACACACTTAAAATCCAACTAGCATTGTACTAAACCCGAAACAATGCTGATCAATCCTAAAACACGGTATCTAAGAAGACAAAATAAAAATAACAAGTACATAAACCTCAATTTAATCTAATCAACATGCATTTATGATCCATTCTTCACTTTCTCAATTCTTTTCTCTCTAAAACTTCTTTCTAAGAATTTTCTCTTAAGGAAACCTAATGGCTATTGGTGAGAAAGCCTAATGGCTAATTACCAGCAGTCTAACGGTAACATTGCTTGTCTACCAGAATGGCTGCTAGACCGCTGGTAGAGATTGTCAGACAACCGGACCAACGCCAAAAGGGTCACTTGGAAGAGAAGAATAAAACACAACAAAAATCATCATCTAACTCCACCTACAACTCCTCGAATTTGCAAAGATATGAAGCGTTCCAAGTCGTGATTTCATAGAGGGAGTTAAATTAGGCACGAAAATTTAATTCCTATGAGCAAATGCTTTGATTCGTGCAAATTTGGACAAAGGAATCAATTCTCCTACAACCGATCTACCAACAGTCAAAAACTCAAAATATTCTACCACCCCAATTGAGAAGTCTGATGAAGCAAACGCTTCAAGAATCGCACTGGAATCGCCTCAAATGCGCCCTCAAATTTGACCTGCTTTGGAGGAGATTCTACTGGATTTAACCTCAGGGGATTCTTCTCCTCATCTAGAAGATCATCTCACAGCCATATCCAGCAATTAAGATAAAGGAATTAACGACGAAAAGAACCCATACAAAGTCACCGGAGCTTCGGTGAAACTTAATATGGAACAAGTTTTTTTGTAAACGTGCATTGAGGAGGGAGGTGGGTCTACATTACCAACAAGCAATATACACACACAAGAAGACACAAAATTTCTAAATAACAAGAAAAAGAGAAACAAAATGATACAAAATGGGTAGAGTATGAGTAGGATGCAAGCCCAACTCGAAGAACAACACGCTATGCATCAAGTAGAGAGCACAAGTTCTCTTTTGGGGTGAATCCAACTATTACGTTGCCAACTCCCACACAAATTCATTAGGACAAATCGAAGGGTCAAGAAAAGGATCAAAGGGAAGAGGATATGCTGCAGCAAATAACTCAGGAAGATCAACACATCATGAGGAAAGAATAAGAGGAGACAAAGCAGCAAAAGAAGATTCCACAGGCAAGTAAGCTCCCTAGTTCCAATTTGAATCAAATTCTTATCACTAATGAAGCTCATTTGCAAATTAATGCAAATGAGCAAAATAGAAATGTTGCAGTTCACTTGGCACAGGACGAAACTCAGAACACCAAGGAAATGGGCACCTTCATTGATCATAGAGACAAAGGAAAATAACAAGAACACAACCTCTATAATCAACAAAACAATGGCATGAATAAATTTGTTTCTAAGGGTAATTTCAACCTCAATAAGTATCCAACAATTTTGAGAAATAGGTTCATCATCTAGCAGTAAAAGAATAGGCACACAAAATGTTGTGGTAGTCAATGATCAATCCATTCAAAAAACCCCAATACCCGCAAAACAACCCCAAAAATGACTTTACACCTAACTCTTTACACTGTCATCCATCCTTTGCAGCCAAACTTAGACAGAACAAAGCCAGAAATGAGATCCCTATAAACCTCACCCCTCCTACTATCACTACCAAATAAGGTTTACATGCTGTTATATTATAAAAAAGATGACTGTATGATTATTTTATCTTCTAGAGGTAAAATATACTCTAATTGGAAAGTTCACTAATACAATGCCTAAGGTATAGTTGATCATGAAAAATTTCATCCTTCAAACTCAATTTTCTAGAGGTGTGAAGATAGCTCAATTTAATGCAATACATGTGTATATTGACTTGGATAATGAGTTAGATTATATCACAGTGTGGACTGAATAGAAGATGACCATTGAAGACCAGTTGACGAGGATCCAAATTTGGAATCCAACCTTCAGACCTGAGGAAGAAACACCAATAGTCCCAATTTGGATATCCCTCCCTGAAATACCTTGGCATTTCTACAGCAAAGAGTTTGTCACTTCTCTTTTGAAACCTATTGGGAAAATGTTGTATCTTGATACAAGCTCTATCCAAAAGACTAGGGGCGGTGTGGCTAAGGTAAAGGTTCATATTGAACTAACTAAGGAAAGGAATTGATGAACAGGAGGATCTCAACATGGGAAAATGATAAGCTATACAATATGAGAGTGTTCCGATTTTCTGAATTTATTGCAAGCACCAACGACACCAAATCAATGTTTGTACCATCAAAAAAAGGGATGAGGATTACAAAAAAGGGATGAGGATTACAAAAAAAGGAAAGAGCTTGAGAATGAAAAAATAAGTAAAAAAGAAATTGATCAGGAAAAGAAGGAATACAGGGATCAAGCTATAAAGAACAACAAGGAACCCACCAGCATTAATGGTAACATAAGCCAACAACCCCACACAGTAACGACAAGCAACACTCAAGGAGATCAATGACAAACTCAAAAGAGGAAGAACAACAAAACCAATCATAACAATGATGATAGACCTTATTCATCTCTAGAGATTGAAGACACAAAACAACATCCACACAATCAGAATAAGGCAAGTAAAAATACTATCACTTCTCATAACACTTATATTGATAAGACTGTGCAGGATCAAGCCAACTCCCAAGAAGAGGAGCAAGACCAAATTATAGAATACAACCCAGCACATGAGGAGCAAAATGGAAATGAGTCTGGTAAGGTTTTACCCCTCCCTAAATCCTAAACATCCCCCACTGTCCAAAATGCAAAAATCCTCAGTGTAAGGAAGGAATACAATCAAGCTTCCAAGACCACATGTATTTACTCAATGCTCCACATCCCCAAACTCCCCGATGAAAATTTACTATTGGCTATGACTGATGAAGTTGAAGGAGGGAAGGATGGGGGAGTGCAGGAGAAACGCACTAACTTGCAGAAGGGGTGTACAAAGGGGAGAAATTGACTCCTGATATGCATGAGAATAAACATAGTGACCCTAGTTGTGACCTTAGAGCCCCTGCTACCACTACTCACAATCAAACTAATCAGGCCATTCAGAAAGAAAAAGGAAGGAACAAGAAAGAATTGAAGGTTAAAGATACTTCTCAGGATAAAATTGATGAGACTAGTCAGGTTCAGAATTCCCCAGGCACTCCAAATATGATAACAGGGTACTTAGGGGTTCAATAATTTAGAGGAAACAATTGAGAAGAGATAATTCATACCCATAGCAAGATATCAATTCTCCTATGCATACTATAGAAGAAAAATATGATCAAGGGACTTCAAATGAACAAAATCAACAGGATGGTAATGTCTCTTAGATGAAACCTCATAATAACAAATCAAGGGATAGAATGAGCAACAAGAAAATGGATGCAATTAAAAGAAAACAACAAAAAGACAATTAATGGAATGAATTCAACATGGAAACAATGCAACAACAACAACCTCACAAGGTGAAACATAAGGAAATAAGTATTAGCATGGTTAATATTAAGGAGAAGGATGAATGTGGGGTCCTTAATTCTGAGGATGATTATGATGCAAAAGAAGAATCAAATGCCAATCTTATTAAGGCTTTTGGATCTACTCTTCATAATGAAATCTAAGAGGAAATTCAGGATGTCACAGCTCAGCAAGGACTATGTCCTAGAGGTAGAGAATTGATGCAATAAAATTTCAAATAGTCATACGCCAGTACTACAGCAGACCCCACACATGATCCAGACGTAGAGGTTTTTAATCATTAAAAATGTTGTTGGAATGCTAGAAGTATCAACACCCAAGGTTCATTGGAAAGAATCCAAACTCTCAAGAAAATGCACAACCTTTCTATGATTGCAATTCTTGAACCATTTGTTGAGAATACTCAAATCAACATATACAGAATTCAACTAAATATGGATCAGGCCATCTTCAATCAAAATGGTAAGATTTGAATATTTTTGAATGAAGATAAGGACTACCATATTATTGAAGCTGAAGACCAACATATCACTTGTTCTTTAGAACATGTCGAGGTTAAGGGCAAGTTTATGATATCTTTTATTTATTCCAAGTGCAAAGACCATCTCAGGAGGCCACTCTGGGACAACTTCTACAATTATCTACCAAAATAATTTTTTTCTTCTCCCTTCCCTTGGCCATCATCCTAGGACAATCTCTCATCTTGTGGCCACTCTCACCACAACCATAACAACCCTCTAAACCAGCTAAACATCTACCCTCATGTCTTTTGCCACATCTAGCACAAGTAGGGAATATGGTTCTACTATCCTTTCCTTGAGACTTAAGGTTTCTAGGTTAAATCTTGGGGAAATCTTAGAATGACCTTGTCCGGAGAACCTTTCAAGAGAAGTATTATCATAATCAATCCTAAACCTCTTTTTCTCCTTAAACCTTCTCTTCCTCAATTTTTTGAGCACACGACATAAGACGAGAAATATTCAAATCATGATCAAGCATGTCCATACGACATTCTTTCACTACTAATTCGGACAGTCCCGACACAAACTTACTAATTTTTGACCTAGGATCAGACACTAGAATTGGAGCATACTTAGACAGTTGGGTGAACCTCAGTGCATAATCCTTAACACTTATATTACCTTGCCTAAGGTTAATGAACTCTAGCACAAAAGCTTCTCTTTTCTCTAAAGGGAAGAACCTATCCAGAAAAGCACTTTTGAACCTTCCCACTCTATGGGACCCATTCCTACAGGTCTAGTCTCTTTTCATAGATTAAACCATACTTGGGTTGTCCCTTTGAGTTGATAAGAAACCAACTCCGCCTTCTCTACCGAAGTCACTCCCACAAAGTCCAACACTTTAGAGACCTCATCTATAAACCTTTTAGGATCCTCTTCCACCTTGGAGCTATAAAATTCAAGAGTTTCTATCCCAGCCTGAGTCAACAATTGAAAATCAAACCTAAGCTTCTCATTTGTTGCTCTCTCTTCCAAAGGGTCGATTGGAGCTTGTGGAGGATCGTTTTGATCCACATTTTCTTCCTCATTCCTTCTAATGTTAGCCCTTGAAATATTTATATCCTGAAAACCATCGAGCATAGATTTAAACTCTATGGCGCGACTTAGAGAATGAAGAAGTGAGGCTTACTAAACATCACAGTCTCACATTCATAAATGTAGCGTGCTTCACATTTATGGACAAGACTCTACTAGACGTTGTTGGAGACATCCTAGAACCATTCTAAACTTTGTGCTCTGATTACCAAGTTTGTCACGACCCAGGGGTACCAGCTAGATGTAATAAGGTGTCTCATAAAAGCCCCTTAGCATATCATAACATACGATAATAGAAAAGTACAAAAAATTTAAAACATTTTTCATAACAATTGAAGTCTCATAAAATGAAGCGGAAGTCTTTTAAACTTTTCTCAAACCATCTAATTCATGAAAGTCTTAGGGACACATCCTATACAAAACTTCTAACAAAAAAAGAAATACATAAAAATGAAAGGGGTGATCAAGTCCTCGATGCTATGAGGACTCACCAAATTTTTGCTCCTTGCTCTACTATTAACCTAGCCACGAGGATGGAAGTCAATATCGCCGAACCCTACATTTGATAAGAATGTAGGCAAAATTATGCATTAGTACAATAATGTACTAAATATGATGGCTAGCACAAATCATCAACATGAGCATATAGGAGGCATTAGTCAACATAAGACACATACCATACTCATAAGAGATAATAACATAAGTCATGAACATAAGAGACATCATAATAAGACATCGGCTATAAGCATAAGAGATAACAACATAATCGTAGGCATAATCAATGCAATATAGTTTAACATATAATAAGGGAAACAAAACATAAGCCACATCAAGGCAAGCTTGTGCAATGGATAGATAAGACCTTATAATCCCACCCATGCTAAGCAAGTCACTTTAGGTCCTCATTTATTTTGACTACCTTTTTAATCTCATCCTTAGCTTATTTCTCATAGACAAGGGAACATTCACCTTTAGTCACACATGTATTGGAAATGCCTTTAAAGCTACAATCCAACTAAGCATACATCATAAGCACAAGTCATAAACATATTCATTATATATATCATCATAACATGAGACACTACAACAAATATGATATATAGCGACGATATGAAATTCGTCACGAATTGTTCGCTTTTAGTGACAAAATTTCTTTTCATGCTTAAATATATGAGACACATACTTTTAGTGACGAAATATAAAAATCCGTGGCAAAGTTTTGTCCACTAAAGTTTTCCACCAAAAAATTAATTGGTGCCATTTGTTAAGTAGTGTTAGTCACGAATTTAAAGTTATCGGTGACACATTATTTCATCACTAATAATGTATATAATTCATGAAAAATTATTTTTTGTCTTAAGATTTATTAATTTTTGGACACAAAAAATATTCATCTAAAAAAATATGTTGTTACAATATAAATAAATTAGAGTTCGTAGTTAAATATTATAAGTTTTAGGTATAAAAAATTAGATTTAATTATACCATTTATTTTCGTCACTAATAATATAAATAATTGGTGACAAAGATTTTATTGTCTCTAATCAATCTGTGATTTAGTGACAAAAAAGAAATTGTCACAAAATATGTAAGGTGTTAAATAGCGACGACTTAAAATTTGTAGTGAATAATTCAACTATTTTATACAAAAAATATTCATAGCTGGATACAATTTTTTTTGGCTACAATTGTTCATAATTACAAGTGACAACTTACAAAAATAATAATACAAGTGCTTCATAAGAAAGATAGAGTCCATTCATTAATTGGCGAAGGAAAATATTAAAACCAACGAATTTGGTCGATTTTGTAAAAATGAAAAACTTCAATTCAACAATTTTTTTAAAATTATGCATGTATAAAATGCATCATTTGAAAAATACAATCCAAGTTATAAGTACCGTGTGTGGGGTACGGTTCTACCACTAGATCGCTAATATTTGTTGGTTTAACACTTTTGTTTTTTATTTAATACACTTTCATCGATAAAGGCGATAGAAAAAATAATTTCTCAAGTCTTGGTGCTAATTTTTGTGTGTGTCTATTGATTTGTGATTGGTAAATTGCATAGAGTAAGTCGATCTATTTGCTTCTATCTAAAAATATGTACATATTTAATAGTAATTCCACATACGTACGTGGAGCAACTGTACATAATAATCATATAATTTTTGAATGAATTTTGGGTGGTAAATTTCATCCGTTGGTGTATGTGTATAAATAATCATATAATATATTATTTTTACATAAGTGAATTATGTTAAAAATAAAATAAAAATGAGAGATCAGAGAGAGTTGATCGCATGGTAAGCACTCCTCACTTAGGTTGTGAGTTCGAGTCCCCAAGAAAGCATATTATGTGGGAGCTCATGGGGAGGGGTTAAAAAATTGAGAGGTGAGATAAATAGGAAAATTAACCTTTTTTATAATAATAAATGTGTCCCTAACTAATACATTTAAGAATAAAATATTTTATATATAAAATATAGTCATTAGTGATGAAATTAGATTTTGTTCAACTACGAAATACATATAACTATAGAGACAGTTGATGTCGTCACTGATTGAAGTAAAATAATTAGTGATGGTATAATTTTGTCGGTAGTAATAACCTTTTTAGTGACAAAGCATACTATTAATTAACTACAAAAAAATATACTTTTTACGACAAATAAATTTGTCACAAATGTTTAAGCATTTGGGGACGATTTTTCTTTTTGTAGTTAATATAATACTTTTAGCAACGAAGCACTAAATCGTCTTTGTATACCTTTAGCGACACAAATTTAGTGACGATTGATTGACGAATTATTTTTCGTCACACAAGATATTTAGTGACGAAATATGATTTTTTGATGACCAAATTATTTGTCCCTGATAATCTAATTTGTTGTAGTGAGAGGAACATACCATAGATACACTGAAGGCATACTTGTGCAATTCATGAATAAGGACCCGCTAAATCTCACTCATTCTAAGTAAAGGTTCTTGAGTAACAATTGTTTATACTAGACTTGACCTTGTGAGAGATAGCCTTAACCGACATAGATCATGTGAGCTTAACATGGAATCCGGTGTCACCCACACCAAAAAGGGTTATCCTACTTGCCTAAGGTAAGACCATCATTTGTTAGCTTTTAGGTAGATCCATTAGCTAAATAACCTACGGGGGCACGTAATTTATGGGATAAGGAGATTGTTACTAGAAGCCCTCCCTTTATAGCGGGGGAGCTTCCATCTCAAGAGATTGCTTCTAGAAACCCGCCCTTTTCTAACAGAGGAGCTTCTATCACATCAATATCACTCGGTGCTAACCATAATTCCCACGGAGTTCATATTGAGTAATAACTTGTTTCATTAGGATAACTCATTAGATCATGCGTGAGAATAATCTTTCACCGTCCATGTCTACATATAACATTAGATTTAATTAGGTGAGAATAGCCTTTCAACCTAGAATCTTTATTATGTGAGAAGCCTTTACATCATGTTCATTATGTGTTCATGAGAATACGCTTTCAATCATCACAACAACATTATCATTATCATACATAGGTGTGTAAATGAGAATATCCTTTCAACCTCACACAACAAGATCATGATCATAATCACTTTACTCTCAAAGTGTTCTTAAAGCATATACATAGCCTTCATAAACATGCATAATATCATACCTTGTTCATTGGAAGGGTAAGAGCTCATACCAAATCAACACATCTAGACTGACTACATTAGACATGGATATAATCACAATTTAAAGCAATCAAATTATTACATGCATAATATCATATATTCATAATATAGGTCATGTAGGCAAAGTCTTTCCACAATAATACCATAAACAAGTTAACATGCAAATAGCTTTACTTCAAGCCTTAACATTCATAGTTCATTCATATTAGTTTTCACCCTCAAGGCCCTAGAAGTCACATTCATACTACAAGCCTTAATCTCAAGCAATACTTCACTTGGTCACCTTATAGACCTAACTCTCAAGGTCTTCTACTCACATGCTTCATCCTTAAGCAATTTTAACCATATATCTTCATATGGACTCAATCTCAACACTAGAAATCATGATTTATCATATAAGCCCTAATCTCATAAATTCGTGTCTACAAGCTTTACTTTTAAGTAATTCATATCTAGGTGTTCTAATCTCAAGAAATTCATAAAGTAATTCATCAATCCTAGAAGATCACATCTAAGCCCTCAATTACCTCTTTCATGGTATAAAACCAAACTATATCAATTGCATTCTATTATGTTAGGTTAATCTAGAATACATGCATAATCATACTAAAACCATGTAATTACATCATAAAGAATCATAAAAAACCATTATCCACTCAATTGGATCAACATACAACAATACCCCCTATATAGGAAGAAACCCTAACTAGAATTGGGGTTCATCTTCATAATTGGGGCAAACATGGGGGCTTCATGGATGGAAGGGATCCATGAATGAATAAGCCATCGTACATTGATTACAAAGCCTATAAAGCTTGAAACAATGGAGACTTTACCTATTTTGACCCTCTTGTTTTTCGTCTTCTTCTTATTCTTTGAGTTTTCTAGAGTGAGAAATATTTGAGAGGGAATTGGGTTTCTTTTGGGGGGTTTAGAAATAATGATTTAGGATGAATTAATTAAGGGTATAAAGTGATTATATAGGTGGTATAAATACTATTAAAACGACACCACTTAATATCTAATTAATTCTGGAATGACCCCTTAGTCCCCAATTTAACAACTTAAAACTAACCTGCTGCCTCACCCACGAGACCCCACCCACGGGCCGTGAGTGGACCCATGGGGCATGCTGGTCAATCATGGATGGTGGTGTAAGGCAGTGGCTTTGGGGACCTGACCCACGAAGCCATCCACAAAGCGTGGATACCCCTACGGAGCATGGGTCCCCTCGTGAGTGCACTGCCTTGGGCAGGTTTCTTGGGCAATTTGCTAGGGTCCTCCTCAAAGACCCTTGGTTGGTCCTTGGTACGTCATACCTTGACGTTATAACCCTGACCCCTTCATTTTAAATATCGGAAGCCATATCTACGACTCTAACCCTCACGTCAAGCTCTAGTTTAGCCTACTAGTTTCCAGGGTGTTACAATCATGGCCTGCGTCTAGGGGAACAGGAAGCAGTAACGGGAGAAGGTGCTATATAGGTGGAGGAGCTAGGTATACCTGTCGGCTTACCCGCTGGAGTAGACAAAGTATTGTCGGCCTCCATCACCTCTACATCGACAACTGCAGAAGTGTCTATCAGAGCCTTCTTCTTCCTTTTAGCATCATCTTTCATGTACTCACCTTTAGTCCTCCAAATATCAGTAGACGATGACGGAGTCACCTCAGTATCCTTCTTCTCCACAAAGGGCATATCAGCTTGGCAACACAAATCACTAATAAGAACTGGAAATGGCAGTCAGGTTTGATTTTTCTTAGCCCTCATCGCCACTTCTTGTGTAATTATTAACCCGAGATTCAGCCACTCCCAATCAATAATACACCCTAGCAGTACCTCCTTCGGATGCCAGATTATAGACTTATTCTGTGAAGGCATCAACATACTGGAGATGAACCCAAACTAGTGCCGAGCCGCATTGTTCAAATCTTTCCTTTCAATCACAACCCACCTCTATCCATGGGGGTGTAGCACCACAAAGCAACGGGGAAAGCCACCACTTCAAGTCATCTAAAGTTTTGGTTTTGACCTTATCAACCAATGAGTGAATAGTAGGACTGTGCAACTTAAATCATCATTAATATCAGTCTCGCTGCACCTCACCTTCTTACCCCACACCTCTACATAGTCAACCGGTTCCATTGACCCAACTTTATTTTTCCCTTTCGGGATTAACTTTGCATAACTTTTATAGAATTCTCGAACCTATGAAGGCAAATAAGGATTTTGGGGTTGGTAAACTGTTGGAACTTGTGGAAACGCAGTGTCTCCCACACAACTGGATACCTGTCCACCACACCATTCATAGACAACCACTTTTCCTAAAGAATTGTCCGCAAGCCAGTGGCCTTTAATCGATTCATGGACCTGGAGTATTTACAAGGGTCGGGGGTGCTTGAGCTGCCTGTGCTGGAGGTGCTGGAGGTCGTGCTAATGGATCATGAACTGCTTTAGAATGTAGTTCTGAGCTCCTCCACTTTAGCAACTCTCCCTCTGTTGCCGATGGTGATAAAGAATGAGAACTCACCGACCAGTTTGGCGAATCGCTGAACCCATTCAACAGGAAAAAAGGGAACTGGCTGAAAGTAACAGAAAAATTCAGCAAAAGTTCAGCACAAATGGACGATACCAAAGAACATTCGGTGAGTCTCTGAGTTCACTCGGCAATCAGATGGTTCCTCACTGAATAATACAGAAATAAACGGTCAAAATTAAAGTTAGAAAAGCGAGACTAAGGCCATTCAACGAGTCACCGAGTATATTAGTTGAGCTCAAGCATATCGCCGAAAGTTACAGAGAAATTATCAACAACTCAGGTCAACTAGGCGATAAATGATGGGATTAGGTGACTCGCCGAGTCACTAGGCGAGCTCGACCCAACCCACCGAATGGCCTAATGTGTTGCCTTCCCAACTCAATGTTCAATTAGTGCCTAACAGCCTATGGCAAACCATTTCAAGTACAATTAAATAAAATTCCAGCCTACCCACAATAAATCTCTAAGTCAGAGTACTCAGACTTCCCCCCAATTTATTTAAATTCAACAAAACAATGATTTTTCCCTTAAGAACGACGTCACCCAATCCATCATTGGGAAAATTCAAGTTGTTTGGTGGAATTTGAGTTATTCTGACTTCACCCGCACAAAACCCAACATGCAGCACACACAATTTATGCAATTCAAACACGCATCACAACCAAATTTAGGCTAAACAAAATATCTAACATGTTTGATTCCAATTTAAATTTCAACGAGAAATTTGGCACACAATCATGGAACAAAAAAGATCCATTAACTAAATATAGGCATGCTCAGTCTAAAACATGAAATTAGAGAAGATTCCAAAAAACAAACCTCAGATGCAGACAAGTAAACACTTAGGCAAAGAGGGGAGGATGGGCAACACTTCAAATTCCGATCACACACGAGGACACCCACAAAATTAAACCTAAAATATAATATAAGGTAAGAGTTCAAGAGTCAAAAAGTAAAAAAAAGAAAAGAGAATTTGAATTTAAAACGGCTGAAAGACTCTTGACCATTTAGTCCGCTCCTTGATCGGCGAGACCTACTTATGTCGCCGATCCACTCGGCACTTCGCCAAGCGGACATTTGTTTGCCAAATTGGGTAGAACATCAGCCTATTAGTTGGTCGTAAAGGTGAGCTAAATCGGGCTCACCGAGCCACTCGGTGATTCGCCAAGTAAGCTATGAGCTTACCCAATTGCCTTTTTCCTCCGAAATTCAAATTTTAACCTGCACATCCAACAAATGTTATTCAAATAACAAAAAATAAAAATTGGATTGTCTGCCAAGAAACGCCTTATTTAACATCGTGGCACGACATGGCTATGCATTCCAGCCTCACTCTTCGGATGGACTAAGGTATCCCTAGGAAAACCCCTTTTCGATCTTAAATATAGGTGAGCTGAAATTTGACCATTTGAGTCTCAAAATGCTTTATGGATACTGAGTGCGAGGTCACTGTCTGTTTACATATGAGACATCATCTTTCATCTCCTTGGGTACCTTATCCGATCCTTCCACCTTGTTTAAGATGCAGGCAAGCACATCCTCTGTCTGAATGTTTTTGGGATAGACTTTTTGTTCCTTTGACTTTTAACGTTCATAAGGGGGAACGTTCTCCATCTTTATCACCATCTCTATCTCTCCAATTTGCACCCTCATCACACCAATTTCTATCTCGATCTTTCCAACCATCATCACGATCTCTATTCCAACCTTGATTCCATCAGTTATGAGCACAAAATAGGCATTGAGAAAAGTAATTCTTTGAATGATTAGCCCTAAATGAGTCAAAATTCCTGACTTATCAGAAACGCGGTCAGCAACATCCAAAATGGAACGACCAACAGAGACCACAAATTGAGTCTAAATCCATAGATGAAGCGTATACCCATGAACAAAGCATTAGACTCTCTCTTCCTTGGTGGGTAGAATCATAGTGGCATGGCGGGACAGATTGTGGAACCTTGCCTCATACTATGATATAGTCATGGAGCCCTTTTCCAACCTGGAGTACTGATCTCGGAGGTGATCTTTGATGCTGCGAGGGATGAACCTAGCTAAGAAGGCATAAAAAAACTTAGTCCAAATGACCAGAGGAGATCCAACTGGTCTAGTCTTATGAAGGTACACCACTGCCTGCCTGCCTGGCCCATCTTAATGATAAGTAGTGAAGTCGGCTCCTCTTTACTCCATTAGTCCAAATGTATAAAGCCACTCTTAGCAAGCGGTCAGAAACTTATGGGCATCCTAATCCATGGGCCAAACAAACCCTCAGAGGTGAAAGCCTCTGGAACATCGCGAGCATGTTTTTCTCCTCAAGCGACATATCTTCGACAGTAATCATGGGATAGGCACCCCAAGGTGGTACCTAACTCGAGATGCCTCTATTGTAGACTGATCCTACTGACTTGATGTTGGTGCTGGGCTTTCTATATGCCTCCAAGCACAATCAGGAGTTGAGTATTGGTTACCTTAAGATCTGGAGCCATAGTTGGTCCGGGTGGTGGGTGGGCTGGTCCTTCCCCCACCAGTTGAGCTAGAACCCCAATTGCTAGAAGGTCTACTGTTGGCTCCGGTACCCTCTCTCTATATAGGGGTGGTGTGGCACCCCTATCCGGTAGGGGAGGTGGACCCCTACACTAGGTCTTCGTGTGACGTGTTTGATCCATCCTATGAAAAAAGTGAAACAAGTGAGATTTCATGAAACCAATAACACAAAGTACAAAAAAGATATACAAAAGAGGGAAATTCCATCGGACATCCTGTAGCCTCCCAAAAATAGGATACATACATTTCCACACCTATTCAAAGGACTCTACTATGTATTCTCTATGTACAACTAAGCCAACTTGTATCTATTATGACAAGTAATGGGTATAAGGGTAGAACTAACACTAGACAGTAAAATAAGATAAAAACAGAATCACGAAAAATCTATATACAAGAGCATCCCTCCAAGAACCTGGACGTCAAGAGTACATAGTTGTCTAATATGAAAATACATGTCCCAAAAGTGAACCACAACAAGTCGTCTCAAATGCAAAAGACTAGCTAAGAATATATACATAAGGAGACAGGCTGACCTAGGACGCGAAGTGCTCAACCACGTCTCCGATCTATTTCCCTCACCCTAACTAGGTGGTATATGCAACCCTTAGAAATCATCTTTCTTAAGACAAGAAATAAACTGACATTTTGCCATAGACTTTGCCCCCTTCCACTCTAGGATAGGCTCATTTGGAGACTAATATTTGACAGAACGGGTTCTACAATCAATAGAAGCATAACAAGAGTGCAACCAATCCATCCCAAGGAAAACATCTAAATCGAGCATATCAAGCTCTACCAAATCAACTAGTGTAACTCTATAGGGTAAGGAGACGGGATACTTTCTATAGACCCTCTCAGCCATCACAAAATCTCCTATAGGAGTAGAGACAGAAAAAGGGTCTAACAACACATCAAATCTTATAGCCACATATGGCGTGACAACCAACATTTTCTCCCTCGTTGCTTGCAGCATGAGCCCTTCGAGTAGTCATATCCTGAAGAGCATCGGAAAAAGAGTAGGAGAGAGACCTTATAGAGTTAAGCTCTACCGCACGACTTAGAGTGAAAAAGAAGTGAAGTTTCCTAAGCATCTAGTAGCCTCTCATTCATAAATGTGGCGCTCTACACACAACCATTCTAAACCTTGTGCTCTGATTACCAAGTCTGCCATGACCCAGGGGTACACCATAAATGTAACATGGCGTACAAGACCCCGAGAGGCCTCATATAAGCCACTTAGCTTTCATAACAAAAGATAATAGAATTTAGCAGAAATTTAAAACATTTTTAATAACATCAAAGTCTTTATAAAAAGAGCGGAGGTCTAATACACTTGTCTCAAACCGTCTAAAACATGAATATCTTTGGGACACAACCAATACAATAGTTCTAAACATAAAATTAAAGACATAAGGATATGGTGGTCAAATGCTCAAATGCTATGAGGACTTACCAAAACTTCAAATCTTGCTCTACTATGATCCTAACCATGAGGATGGAAGTCAATATCGCCGGACCCTACATTTAATAAGAAATTAGGCAAGAATATGAGTTTGTACAAACATGTACTAAATATGATAGCTAGCATAAACATCAACATAGGCATAACATAGGCATTAGTCAACATAAGACATATACCATAAGCATAACAACTAAAAATATAAGTCATAAGCATAATAAATGCACATAGATCATTGTAATATAAGAGTAACACTTCTCAAGTAACGTCAACTTATCCTTAATTAGGACTTGGGTAATCCACCTCTAGTCACACATATCAAGGAAGGCAACTCAAGCAACAATCCAAGCTAACCTATCATCATAGAAGTAAATCTCATACTAAAACATGCTTATAATACTTTTTCATAAAGTAACCTTGTTTCATCATAACTATGCTACTTTGATAGGGGACTAATACCTCTTTAGCTATTTCTACTATTAATGAAAGAGTACTTCTTTACTAGTCCAAGACAAGTCATTACCCATGAATGGTTACTATTTACCAATGCAAGGCTATCAAGGAAAAGAACCTCATTATGCTAGACCAAGCTATCATGGAATGCATCATCTCATGCAACTCCAAGCTACTGATGGAAGGGTACTATTGCTCAATACAAGCTACCAATGAAATGGTTTGGCGTTACCAAGTTATGCTATCATGCAAGCATCCTATCATTCTAGTTCAGGCTAACCTTTGGAAGGGTACTATTACTCAATCCAAAGCTATCCATGATATCTAGTAATTCAAGCTACCATGCATGGTCTTGTCTTACCAAGTCAAGTTAATCCTGAAGGGATCTCATATCACTACTTCAAGCTATCATAGTTCAAACATGCTTTGATTCATTTTAGGTGATCAAGCATTTGAACCTAGAATCATTCTATGTGAAAAAACCTTTCGCATTATACATTCATACATTCATAGTATAGATCATGTGGGTAAATCCTTCCACAACAATTCTATCTATCAATCAATCATTCATCATATAAACTTTACTCTCAAGGCCCTAATTGTCATAATTCATCACATAAGCTTTACTCTCAAATCCCTAATAGCTATAACTCATCATTCATAATACATGGTTTATTCTCAAGACAATTCTAATCTCAAAGCCTACAAGTCATAAGTCATCATGTATACTATAATCTCAATCAATTTCATGTATATAAGCTTCACTCTCAAGAAATTCAGGTCAATATGCTTTACTCTCAAGAAATTCATGTCTATATACTCTAATCTTAAGCAGTTTACAATGTATCTCATCAATCCTAGAAGAATACATCTAAATCGTCAATTTCCCCTTTCATGGTATAAAATCCATTTACATCAATTCATCTTTCTAGACATGGGTTAGGCATGGGTACATGTAAATTCATCTTAAAAACATGTAATTCAATCAATTCAATCATAATCCACTCATTTGGATAAAAACCCATAACATTAGAAGAAACCCTAACTAGAATTGGGGAATCCTTCTTCTAAATTGGGGAAATCATGGGGGCTCCATGGATGAAAGTATTCCATGGATAAAAATCCATCATACCTTGATTACAAAGCCCACAAATGTTTGAGGATTGGAGACTTGACCTTGATCCTAGCTTGAACTCTTTCTTCTTCTTCATGTTGTAAAGAGAGAAATATTTGAAAGAAGAGCTTTGGGATTTGTTTAAGGTTTTGGAACTAATGACTTGAACGGGTGAGTTTTGGGGTTAAAATGACTTATATAGGGGTCCTAGGCTTGGGAAAAATGACGTAGCTTTGAGTTAAATCAATTGGGAAAAGACCCAATAACCCCTAACTTAAAAATTGCCGAATTGGCTCACTGGAAGCTCACCACTGGTTGTCATGACAACCATAGCCCGTCAAACGGGTTGTGAAGAATTTTAGCCTGACAGTGCTTCACTATTTTGGGCTTAACTTTTTACTTCGAGATGGGATTTGGGAAAACTCGGTGGCGTTGGAAAGAAGATTCAGAGACCTTTAATATGATAGGTCATGCGCCACCTAATTCATTTTGTGCTACAAGATATGATCGTTTGAAGTTGACCCTACACTCTAAGTCTAATGAAAACCCTTCACGGACAACTTCACGGTCCGTCTCGGGCTTCACAGGCCATTGATGCCAGTGGCGCTTCATCAGTGCCTAGCATGCCACCACTTAACCCCCTTAAAACTTAGTCTTCACCACAACCCCTCCCACGGCCCGTGGTCTCCTTCACGAGCCGTCTAGTGGCTCGTGCGGATGGTCCTATTTTCGGGCAGCCTTGTGAAGCTACTGCCTCACCACCATGAGTGGCACCACGATCTGTGGAGGCCACCACGAGGTAGGTAACTTTTCTTAGCTACTGCCTAGGCATCATGGGCACCACCACGAGCCGTGGTTCCCTTCACGACTCGTGTGGAAACTCGTGGGGGGTGCCAAGGCCCAAGTGTCTAGTTCATGCCTTGCACTTAGCCTACTAGATTCCGAGGTGTTACAGGTACCCAGTAGATGTTACAGGTACCCAGTAGACATCATAGGTCAACTGAACAAGAAGGGTAAAGGCAATAACAAAAGACTAAATCTATACACAAACCGAGGCCAAAGTTGATATAAAAGAAAGTGAACGAGCATACCAAAAGTAAACCTAGGAACAACTAACTAAACCTAATTGACCCCTTAAACTTAGAAGGTACACTCATGCACAAGTTTAAATAAAACCCAAACAGACCCCCATAGGCGTGATAGGTACACAAAATAGTTAAGTCTACTAAAACAAAAGTACCACGAAGCGAAAGTTGGGCTCCCAGCCCAAGTAACCATCAAATCGAGTCAACTCCCAACGTTACTAGCAAGAGTGACAATCAATCGAGGATACCCAACCAACCAATCCACACTGAGCGCAACTAGCAAGAGTTACACGGGGGTGTCTCGAATCTAAAGAAAATATCATATATAAAAGTTGCCCAGCCAACCAGTCCACTCTTACAGGTGTAAGCTGCCCAGCTAGTAAGAATGACCTGGTGGCGTATCGATTCCGAAGTGCATCTCATATATCATTATCAATTCACCATGGAAACGACATCCACCCACAAGAATTAATAGAAGGCTCCAAGCCTAGAACAATCCAATCTTCTATCACCATGAAAGCATAGAAACTTTGATAACGCATCGGAGTCGCAAAATTAAGTGGTGAGAACAGAGTATCCAATAACTTGTGAGATCTTCCGAATTAAGGCTCTTGTTATCATACTCAAGTCTCCTATTCCTATCTACTAGGATCTAGTCCGTCTGAACATGCTCATTACCAAAATAATAACAAAATAAATACAGAACAACATGCAGTAATACACATTAACCCTATCTAGCATGGTACTAAACCCTAAATAATACTAATCAATCCAAAAACATGGTATCTAAGAAGAGAAATAATAATAACAAAGTACCCACCCCCACTGCACTCTAATCAACATGCATTTATGCATTTAAGCTCAATCTAAATAGAAAGGAAGTTGTATCCTACCTGTAGGCCAACCACACACACTCCAAATCACAAGTCTGGAGCTTTTCCTTTTCGAAAGGTCTCCGAACGCTGCCACACTATAAAAAAAATAGGATCATAATGTCCGTACAATCGATTAGACAAAAAAACATTCTAAATGGAAATAGGCCAATATTAGAAATAAATTATGAATTATGGGACCCAAGCTAGAATTTCTAGAATTTCCTCTAACAAGAGGTCCTAGTCAGTGCCACAAACTTGTAATCCAAAATGGAACACAATTCAAGGGCTCAAACCCTAGCAACCATCCAACATGCAAAAACCATCAATTGAAGCTCAGTTAAAGAACTAAGATTGCAGCTTCGGATAGTAATTCAACTCAAATGGAGGATGGCCAACTCTTTGTGATCACTCCCCAACGTAACCTCAATAGTTCAAGATGTGTGGGACTTCGAATCACCCAATTCAAACATAAAACGATCATGATATAACTATTTGAACAATTTCCATACAAGATGATCGTGTGTACCTTTATAATTAAAGACAGACCACCAATAACCTTCACGAATGCGAAGGGTCCACCATGAACACAGTGGGGGACTCACTATCAGGGCAGGGACCCCAAAAATGTGGCCAACAGGCTGCCTGACCTCCACAAATGTGGGCAAGTACACACGAATTTAGCTAGGGCATCCTGAATGTTGAAGATTTTCATATTCTTCTTTTGAATACCATGATTTGGTTATGCTCCATTTTAATAGTAATAGTAGGTATTAAACTTTTCTCATGTGCCATATATTCAATTTTACAAGTATATATTTGTAACGACTGGTTTCTGTCGTTATAGAAAAACCAATGGGGAAAAACTTTGGGCCGAAAAACTTTTTCGTAGTAACTTGAAATTTTCCAACCTAGTCCAGATTTGGACAAAATCAGAGTCAGTAAAGTCTAGGGAAATCTTGTAATAATTGGGTGATCTAATTATGTTTCTAATTACATGAGTAGATAGCTAAGACGCTAAGGAACCTGTACGACTTTACAGGATTGAATTCGGGTGAGTAGAACTCCCGAAAATGATCTTAACGTGAATGGGTAGTTTCTGAGTATCATTGGTTAAAGGTGTGTTGTGAAATGAGGGTTTTGGAATTCTTAAATTTGCTCACTATTCCGTGCAAGCCACTAAGGAGGGATTTTCCCACCAGGGCGGGGCTGTTGTGGCGGGGCAGTCGAGACTTAAGTCGGAAATAAACCCCAAAAATATTTTATTCTGCACTTTTTGAATTTGAGAGCTAGGAGACGATCCCAGGTGTTTTCTTGACAGTTTTACACCATTCTTGAGGCTAAAGGTAAGGTTTTCACTCCCCAATTCCATTTTTCGCTTCGTAGAATGTAAATTCATAGGTAATTATCGATGGCGGAGGGTTTTGATCTGGAATTTATGGTGGAAAAAGCCTTAATATGGGTATGGGGATCAAGGGTTTGACCTAGGATTGATATTATTGTTATAAATCCGGGTAATTAGGTGTTGTTATTGATCCTCGCATTATTAATTGTTTTTAGGCCTAGAACAAGCGGAACGAATCCAGAAAGGGAACAATCAAGTTTCTTAGGGAATTCAAGCTTTGTTCGAGGTAAGTGATGGTTGTGATTTCATGTTGTGTGATATATGTTTGTTCTTGCTTTATTAAATAAATGTATGCATGTGAATGTTGCATTATTGGTTATACTAATTGTAAATGATGATAGATGAATGATGAATGCCATGAATCATGACTTGATTGTATGATTTGAGAATATACTTGTGATTCTGATTATGGCTTGTTGAATAGATCAGGTGTTTCATTCTGACACACTAACTTGAATCGGTTGCCACGTTCCGGCATAAATATGGAATCGGTTGCCACGTTCCGTCATAAGCATTGGAATGGATACCATGAACCGGTACACTAACAATTTGGGTTTGGGTTCCATGAGAAGACCATTGACTTGACATAACTGTATAATTGAGAATTGTGAAATGCTCCGTTGTTCGTAAATGATGTTGATATTGTATATGTTTTGTGTATGCATGTCTATTATGTTGTAATGACTTATGTATGTCGCACTTAGTGGGATAGCCGCGTGATCCTATTAGTACACTGTGGTTGTGTACTGATACTGCACTTGCTCTTTCTTTGTTTAGTATAGGGCATCTTCAAGAGGCTACTGACATAACTCGTTCAGAAGATCAGTGATCATTTCAAATTCAAAGGTAAACTAGTTCTTCCAAGCTGCCATGAGTTCTCTTTCTGTTTATGTCCACATTTCAGACTTAGAATTTCTAGTTAGTTATTCGTATGTTAATTTGGGGTTGTAACCCTTCTTGTTTAGACTTATGGTTGAACCTTATATGTTTTGGTACATTGACTTCTAGGTTCTAGGCGTTATTTTCCGCATTTGTTTTGTTAGACATTTTGGAGTTTATGGGAACTCTATTTCTTTTCCCAAGCATTTAAACCTCCTTCCGTAACTTTAAATGCCTTAGTTTGATTCAGTTGTGTAGTTTTATGGTTAGTTGGGGTGTAGTAATGGTTCTCCCACCGGAGGGTTAGTGTGTGTGCCAATCATGATGGTCTGGGTCGTGACAATATTCGTCACACTCCTACCCCACCCGGGGGAGGACACATTATTTTTGTGGGTGATTAATATTGTGTGATAAATTATCAAAGAATATATATGTTGAAAAGGAAGTCATTTTATTGTATAGAAAATACATGATTTTTTCTTTCATTATAATGCAATTAGTTCAGGAGAATTTGTATATGAGAAGGTTTAATTTAACTTTGTGAGGAATAATATCAGTAATTATATTTAGTCTAGACATAATTGATTGCATCATAAAATTATACTTTAGGAACTGTATTTGATTCGATTATGGGTCTGACATATAATTATAATGAAAAGGGGTAAATTCCACGCAAACATGTTTAAATCCAGATAAACTCTTTTTTTGGTATAAGTTGAAGAATATTTTAAATATATTTTACTGAAGATAAGTACATGCATATCATTGAATATGAATGTAAATACCACTATTAATTCTAAATAAAGTATAAGTTCATAAGCTTGAAACTTAATATCATGTTTGGAATATGTTAGCGGCCCTAAACATGGTATGAATTAAATGTTAAGCATAGTAATTTCTTGCTTTTCTATTGCATTAAATGTAAGTTTTATTTGTTAGAAGAAGAGTTTGAAAAATATGGATTTTAATCTAATTTCTATTTCTGTAGCCAATTGGGATAATTAAAAATAAACTATTACAGTGTTGAAACTGATTGCAACCACAATTTATCATACCAAGAAGAATATCTCGCATTATTATGAAGCATCTTTTCTGAATTGTGCTTACAACTTACAAGCACTTGGTTTCTTTATAAATTCAAAATATATGTATATCATTTTTGGTGTTAATATGGTTGTTAGGCAGATTTTATCAAATTTCTTTAACAAAAGTCCCTCAAGATAGCATAAAAGAGCCGTCCCACCAAACACTTAAAATATAAAATCAAATAAAAACCTAGAAGAAAACAAAAGCAAATCTAAAGTGGGTTCTAGATCCAAATAATGGAATCCATAGTTTCTTCTTCATTTCTCCATGGTTCTCTTTCAAGGAAGACGGGGAGCTCCATTTTTATTTCCAAATCCCATTTCTAGATCTAGCAAAGTCGGGTAAGTGCCTATTTTCCAATAAAAAGAATGTGCTTTTATGTCTTAGTTGTCTAAATCTAACCAAGAAACTTCCTTTTATCATGACTGAGATAATTTGATTGGATATGTTCTTCTGGTGAGACTCGATGTTGTATTTTCTGGCTAGATTAAATAAAAGAGTTGGTTGTTGATTCTCAAGGTTTTGCCTTTCTTATGATACTATATAAAGTGGCTGATTTTTCTGGTAATTAAACAAGTAACAATTTTGATCCTGTGAATTTTGAATAATTGAAAAAGAATCTTCGGTTGTGTATGAATTTTGAGTAAATTTGCTTCTTGTTTCAATTTTTTTAAAAACCCTATTTTTATGATACAACAATATAATGTCATGTAATGATGGAAGATTGTTCCCTCGGTTGTTATTTTGCTTTATTTCTCTAGGTCATATTTTCAAATTGGGTATTAGCTACTTGTCTAAATTGATCATTTTTCTCCCCTTTCTTGGAAGTTCACAGAAGGTTGAAAAACAATGCCATCCAGCCCTTTCAAAGCTTATATTAGCAATGTAATCCGCTAATGAATTTTCCTCTACGAAAATATGTTGAAGCCTCACTTGCCATAATTGATCTAGAGCCTTAATGTCTCGTATTATAGTAGAATTCTTCTAAAGAATCTCCCAAACTCCAGAAAGAATTAGAACCGTAACTAAAGGATCAGTCTCTAAAATTACATCATTGAGTCTTATAGAAACACAATGATAAATGACCTTCTTGATTACAATTTCTTCTGCCTCATTGTTTGTTGTTTCATGAATTTCCTCCCCTTTATCAATTATTAGATCCCTTTATGATTCCTTGAACAGTAACCATAGGAACTCTTGCTGAGATTTCTTCTAGATGCCCCATATGTATTACATTTAAACACTTCCCCGTCTAATAGTTTTCATGTGATAGCTAATGATAAAAGCTTTGGTTTATAGTTTTGCAACAAAACCATCATGACTGGGCCGATGGTAGGTACTTGATTCAACCTAGGATAAGTGAAATTTTACTAGTCTCCAGATATATGTCTTCACCTTAAAAACAAGAGTATTGTATGATTGTTTCGTCCAATTCCTAAGATTATTTCTCCTTTTCCATAAATGCCACACACCTATTGTTGGAATAACTAAACATATGGATCTCAGTTTTTGACAGAATGGTGTTGTCCACTACTGAGTGATCACCCTTGAAAGTTGTAGGCCATCTAAATGTATTCCTACAAAAAATAGCAGACTGCCTCCAAAACTTACAAGAACCTGATTACTTGCCTAAAAACACCTCTCATTACTAATCAAAATATTTATATTTCAAATTAAACAAAATAAGTTTAAATAGTCCTATTTATATTATAACTAGAAGATATAAGATGAAATCTATGTAATTCTACCTACTAATATTCTTTATTACATATCGTATTTTCCTCAATTAGATAAAACATAAATAAGATTCATTTGTCATTTAAGTGTATGAATTAACCAAAATGTATTTTTAATATTGAAAAAGTGATCCTACCTAAATTAATTTTTGGGATACTGATACTTTAAATCCGTTTTATAAATGCACGAAGTGCAGTTATATTTACTAGTTATTATATATTTTGGTTAACTTTAAGTTGAAAGATGGGTATTTCGATACATATTACTATTTATCTTGTTTTGCTTCACTACTTTTTTTACTGCAATACACATCCTCCATGAAAAGTAGAACTCTCATCAACCCTGATTTGCATATAGAAATCAATCACTTCATATTTAAACAAATAGAGATAAAAGAACAACTCACTTATATAAAACCGTAACAATAATTCATCCTATAAAAGCTCATACCAAAACTCCAGGAATAATGTAGTTGCTCATAATAGAGTTTAAGAACACAACATAGATTTGCATAAAGAAAATGTTGTGAAAATATTGTGGATTAACTAGAAAACAATCACAACCAAAGAAAATAGAAAAGGAGAATATCACAAGGATTTAATGAGGTTCGGCTAGGCCTACTTCTCCCAGCAGAAGCAGAGAGAGTTTTTCAATATAAAAGAAAGAGAATAAGTTTTACAATGCTTTTAAGCCCTTAAGTCTACATTGTGTATCTTACACAATGTCTTACAACTCCCAACTATATCCCCTATATATATATATATCCCAAGTAATCCTAAACCTATAAGGAAAAGGGTTCCAATCCTATAAAGACAATATTTTCCTTTTCCAATTCTTTTAGGACAAAGTGTGTCCTAAACTAATAGGAATAAGGTTCCTAAAATATACAAGGGAAAAATCCAAGACAGAGTTAACAATTTTTTTTGATGTCTCTCTGCGTTGCTTTTAGCCCTCCAAAGGGCTTATTGTGTAACCCATGCAAATCTAGGCAATACCTAAACTTATTTGGCATGACTATCAAAGTTGCATTCCAACGGATGACACTACCAAAAAGTGTAAAAACATAACATGTTAGAGATCTTCTCTTATCCAAGTCACCTTCATAGTCCGAATTCACCTAACGTACTTCTAGTTCACTTAGCTTATATTTGGAAAAAGTGAAGCCCACATCAGAAGTACCCTTCAAGTATCTCAAGATCTACTTCACTGTCGACTAATGTTCTTTACTAGGAGATGCCATGTATCTACTCACAACATTAACAACATGTGAATTATCAAGAGGAGTGCAAAAAATGGCATACATAATGCTACAAACTATACTCGATATGGAACACTAGACACTCGAAGATTGCACATACACTTTTCCAAGTCTACTTTTTATAATTCTTTCAACCCTTCTGAAATAACCTCCTCAATTGCCTTACATAACCTTTGTAACATCAATGGTGATTTCATTGTAATCATCCACAAACTGAAACTAGATCCCTCATCAGATTTCTCTATGTCATACTTTGTTATAGATGATGAAGATATCTTAATCCTTGCTTATGTCTAGGAGCCCTAACCTAGCTCTGATTCTAATTGTTATGGAACTATCATAGATTAACTAGAACACAATCTCAAACAAAGAAAATAGAGATGAGAATAACACAAAGATTTAATGAGGTTCGGCTAGGCCTACGCTTCTCATCAAAAGCAGAGAGAATTTTCCACTATGAAAGAAAGAGAATAAGTTTTACAATGCTATCAATCCCTTAGGACTACATTGTATATCCTATATAATTCCTTAGACTTTCCAACTATATTCCCAATATATAGATCCCAAGAAGACCGAAAACTATAAGGAAAAGGTTCTTCCAATCCTTTAAAGATAATATTTTCCTTTCCCTAATCTGTTAGGAGAAAGAGTCTTCTAAATTAATAGGAATTCATAGTTTCCTAAATATACAAGGGAAAAGTTCAATACATAATTAACAGAAAAAGTAAAAGAGCAGAAGAAAATGAAACTTTGGGGTGAATTTCAAGTTATGCTTTTCTCCTTTTTCTTGCCTCCCAAAAGCTCCAAAACTGCAAAAGAAGTGTCCCGTCTTAGTACATTGAGTTAAGGCACTATTCATACCACACATATTAACTCTATGTACAAAAATTTCCTTCATCATAAATAAAGTCAAACTCAAACATTTTTGGTTGTACGCGACGCGGGCCGGGTACCAAGGCCACACTGTGCACGAGTGATTCCAGTAGCTCCCTTTTGGCGTAGCACATACCTGGTAGCATGATTGTGTCATGTATATCGTGTTGTTGAACTCTCATAATCTTCTTGATATTTTTATGTCCAGCTTTGTTCTTGACTCTCAGACTCAATCTTGATCACATCCCTCAGGCCCCTACTAAGCTTTCAAAGATCCATAACAGTTCATTTTTTGCTCCAAACATGCTTTTAACCTCTAACAAAACATCTATGCAAAGAAGCACACGTAATAAGCGAATAATGATTATAATGATGATAAAGTGATGGTAAAAAAATGCATATGAAGACTTTATAACATCTAAATATATGCACTTTATGTTGAATATGATTTATCATCAATGTCATTGTGATTCATTTGTTTAAGTTATGAGTCTTATTTATCTTTTTAATTTACCAACAATGTCATTGTGATGCTGAATGTTGTTTGAAAAGAATGTCATTTTAAATATTACTAAAATCATCATGACTTTTGTTGTTTTTGCATTTTATATACTTACCATATATGACATGGTCAAGATTACTAGATTTGGGGCGCAATGATGTTATATTATTAAAATCTCAAATTTGAAATAAGAATATTCTAGAATGTTTTTCCTACAATTCACTATTTCATCTTCAACTCATTCTAACTTTTTTGTGCTTCAACAACCAAAATCCCTCTTTATTTCTGTCAAGAAATCATTTGGTCATCTTTCTCTCAGAGCTCTTTCCTTTTTCACTTTGCTTTAGAGCTATCACTCACTTTTCCATCCAAAAATAATTATTGTTTTCAATGAAGAAGTAAGTAAGAATGTCATCACATAAAAATGAAACACCACCTTCACCTATTTTTCCAACAGCTTTGGCTCAGATTTCATCTAAAGATAATATTCATTATCCTTTAATCACATGCGATCATCAATGCAAAGTTTGTTATTGGACTTGTCTTTGTAGGAGGCACAATTCGAGAAAAAGGGGTTCCCAAAATCTCTTAGGTCCCATTCATTCGCGCCTTTCTCTACGACAACATGACTATGTTTTACGGCATGGCCGTGGTCACCCTCCAAAACAAAGATGAGATTGTGAGTTAGCTAGCCTCTTACTTTTGCTTCATAATTTTATATGTACTACATTATTAGTGTTTTAGTTCAAAGTTTGTTTGGGGCTTAGTAAACTAGTTGCAGAGTCAAATTCATAGGATTATACGATAACGACCTCAAGTGATATTAGCTTTTTCTTAATTTAACTTCTTTATAAAAGTTAAATTAATTACCTAGATATGTTTAAAAGTTAAATTAATTACCTAGATATGTTTAAAAGTTAGATTAAAGAACAAGTCAATAACACTCGAGGTCGTTATATACGATAATGACCTCAAGTGATATTAACTTTCTCTTTAATTTAACTTATTTATAAAAGTTAAATTAATGTCCTGGATATGTTTAAAAGTTGGATTAAAGAACAAGTTAATAACACTTGAGGTTGTTATCCAAGAATCATATGAATCTGATTATGGATCTAGTTTAATACTAAGTCCCAAATAAACATTGAACTAAAATACTGATCATGTAGCAGATGTAAAACTATGAAACGAAAGTAAGAGACTAGCTACTTCACCATTTGATCTTTGTTTTGGAGGATGACTGCGACTGCGTCTTAAAACATGGTTTTGTGGTCGTTTAGAAAGGTGCGAATGGGTGGGACTTAATAGACTTTGGGAGCCCTTTTTTCTTGAATTGTGCCTCCTACAAAGAGAATTACAATCACGAACTGTGCATTGATTATCGCATGTGATTTAGGATCATCAATACTATGTGTAGATGAAATCTGAGCCAAAGGTCTTGGAAAAACAGGTGGAGGTGGTGTTTCATTTTTTCTGTGATGGCAGTCTTACTTACTTCTGCTGGAAAAAATAATTCTTTTCGGATAGAAAAGTGAGTGATAGCTCTAAAGAAAAGCGAAGAAGGAAATGGCTCTTATATAGATAGATGATTTCTTGATACTAATAAAAAGACATTTTGGTTGTTGAAGCACACAAAAATTAGAATGACGTGCAGATGAAATAGTGAAGTGTGTGTAAAAGACTCAAGAATATTCCTATTTTAAATTTAATAATATAATATTATAATCCCATTGCGCATCAAATCTAGTGCCAAACTGTTACACTTTAGTAGTACAATAATTCCCCCGGGTTTGTTTTTTCCCAAGAAGTACCATATTTTATAAATTGAAATTTCTCCTTTCCTTTTTTGTTTTAGTTTGCTTATTTATCGTTCAACTACAATTATTTTAATTTACTTTGAAGGAGGAATATTCTTTTTCTGTAAGATTGTCCCTTTATAAGAGACTTAAGTGTTCTATTTTGAAAAATAAGTGAAAGAAAACTATGCACCAACAATTATTTCCAGGAACCCGGTTCGTAGAGTCGTATTAGAATAGAAAGTAAATAACACTTGATATTTTTGTGGAAAACTTCCTTGCTCAAGGGAATTAAAAAAACATGATCTACAGTGTGTGGGATTTTCAGCAAACTCCAGTAAGTTCAAAGAGTGGTTTCAGATTATTACTCTATAAACTAAGGGACTAACTCTAGTACATCAACTCAACATTTACATGTTACTGGTCTAACAACACTCTAAGAAGATAAACTCTTCTTGTTACAAACCTCACTAACTAATCTCCAAGAAGTCAAACTAGCTTCTTGTAACAACCTTCACTCACTACTCTTCAAGAAGTCAAACTGCTCCTTCTTACAAACATCACCCATACAACTACTCTCTTCTATCTAGGAATTATTACAATTTACAACTCAATAATAAACATAGAGCAACTCAGCAAAGACTAATAACTCTAGCCTTTTTCTAATCAAAATTCAACATTCAATAGATAAGACTTGAAGAAAACTCGTGAACCAAGTTCGTGTATTGCTATGACGAAGTTATGCAGTTTTGCTCAAATAGCTACTTCTCTCAAGATGATATATTTCGTGAATATGTAATAATTGCGGCTCTTAATGGTCTTCATGCCATATATACTGGAAATTTGTCATGCCCTAGTATGTCATGGACTATGTCTTTTGCTTTGAATAGGGCATGGCCTTCTATAAGGGAATTTTCGATTTCCTTCCTTAAAAAAAGTTTCATCTTATAAGGAAACTTTAACTCCTATTTTTACTTTAATTTTACTCTTTCTTTCTTTACTTTTTTGCACTTTTATTTAAGTTATTTTTTTCACTCCTATTTATGCAATTTATTAGTTTCCTTCTCTGCTGCAATCTTCTATATCTGTACAAGTTGTCTGCATTCATGTCTAGGAACTGGTTCACCTGATAGAGTACACATAAGACAACTTGTCGTGAACAATGTTCACTTTATCAATCATCAAAACTACTTATATGTTTTCGTATTTCCCAACAATTTCCCCTTTTTTGATGATGATAAGCAATGCAACATTGTTTACTTTTTCAAATATCAAAATACTTTGTCAATCATCAAAACGACATACTACTGTTACATTTCTGTAAGATTACACTGTTAAAGTCGCATTTGGTAGGAAATGCTTCGCACCAAAAAGGGACTTGTCTATATGAATCTTGATTAATCAGCCTCTATTATTTTTTTATAATTCAACTTCACGTATATTTAAAGAGGATATGGTTCTAAAGTTTAAAATTTGTCCTACTTTTCTATATCTCAAAACTTAAAACATGTTCAACTAGAGAGACTTACATACTAGTATGCATTATCATCATTTCATGTTTTACTTCTCTCTTCCTTTTGCATAAGACTATACCAGTCGAGTGGTGGATTTAATCCCATGGAATCTGGAGATCTTCATTCTAGTGTAGCTTAATATACCACTGCATTACGCTAACTCCCTTTGTTTGATTAGTGATTTTTCCTACCTCGGCTTGTGCAATTCTATTGGTTGTTCTATGGTTTTGGTCATCATCTTTCGTGCACTTCTCATCTTGTACAATATCAGCAAACACTCATTCAAATCTACGAATAATTTTTCTTGCATCTCCTATTTGTATATTCAAATGGTTCATTTTCTCCGATTCTTTTCTTGTATTTCTTGAGTATGTTAAGTTTCCCTTCCAATATCATTTGTACGAAAAACAACATTTAAACTTTTTTTCTCCAATTCTGAAACATAACACATATCTCGGTGTCTCTCTCTACAAATTAGTAATTTATATTTATTAGTAGACATTTTTTTGGCATCTTCATATAATAAACCATAATCAACACCGATCTAATTCATTTTGGAGAAAGCAGAATTGCCAGAATAAACCATGCCATTAACGCTAGTAGTCGTCTAAAAAATTAGATGAGACACCAACATAGACTAGACTTCATCAATCAACACTTTTTTAGATTTTTCATGCATTTGGCTTTGGGAAGAATGTTTTTGTTTTTATGTCTCCAGTCTAATATAGGTTCAGCTTTCACTTTGTTTATTTAGACTAGAGGCACCAAAACAAACACATTCTTTACATAGCCAAATGCATGAAAAGTCTAAGAAAGTATTGACTGATAAGTGGAGACAATGTTGGTGTCTGAGACGACTACTAGTTTGGATGACTTGGTTTATTTTTCCACCTCTTCTTTCTCCACATTGAATTTGATTGGTGTTGATTATGGTTCATTCTATGAAGATGTCAAGAACATGATTGCATATAAATATAATTTACTCATTGTAGAGAGAGACAAGCATATATGTGTTCTATTTCAGAATTTGAGAAAAAGGTTTAGATGATGTTCTTCGTGCAAATGGTATTGGAAAGGAAATTGAACATACTCAAGAAAAACAGGAAAACAATAAGGAGAAAATGGATCTTTTGAAGATACAAATAGAAGATGCAAGAAAACTGATTCACATATTGGAACGAGACGTTGCTGATATTGAACAAGATGAGAAGTGCATGAAGATGTTGAGAAAAAACATAGAGCAGCCTATAGGTTTGCACAAGCTAAGGTAGAAAGAGTCATAAATCAACAAAAGCTACTAGAGTAGTGCATTGGGATATTGAGCGGAGAAGAATGAATAACTCCAATGAATGGAATCTACCACTCGACTACTACTGTCTTATGTAAAAGAAAGAGA
This sequence comes from Solanum tacnaense, assembly GCA_029582525.1. Taxonomy (NCBI): domain Eukaryota; kingdom Viridiplantae; phylum Streptophyta; class Magnoliopsida; order Solanales; family Solanaceae; genus Solanum; species Solanum tacnaense. The sequence continues at coordinate 10,406 of JAJOOD010002239.1, read as the reverse complement.
GAAGTAAGACATTAAATGATTATAATGAATACAAGTATGTAAGTTTCTGTAGTTGAACATGTTTTAAGTTTAGGGATATAGCAAAGTACGACCAATTTTCAAATTTGAAACCATATCCTCTTTAATAGATGTGAAGTTGAATTTGAAAAAAATAATAGGGCTGATTAATCAAGATTTGTACTGAAAAGTCCCTCTTTGTGGCGAAGCTTTTCCTACCAAAGATGTCTTTAAGAGTGTTGTCCTACAAAAATATAACAATAGCACCCCTATTTTTTAAAATCAAACACTTACGTCTCTTTTAAAGGGACAATCTTACCCAAAAAAAATGTTCCTCCTTCAAAGCAAACTTATAGAATTGAAGTTGAAGGATAAATAACCAAACTTAAACAAAAAAAATGAGAAATTTCAATTGATTAAATATTGTACTTTTTGGGAAAGTATATACCTAAGATTGCCTCCTTGAACAAATAGAACTACTGTTTGGAAATGTACAAACATATATAGTTTACTTTACTAAGACTATATGTATGGTACTACTTTAGTGTAATAGTTTGGAACTAAATCATTGATTTCACACTGAATAATAATACGCAGGGCAAGAGATGTTATGTTTCTTAAAATATCGTCAGCTGGAGCAACATAAATCATTTTGGAAGTGAGCATCATTGGCTTCAGCCTGAAATAAATGTTATGCACATTTAAGGAGTAATATAGATAATACAACACTAGATAAACATTCATGAGCAAAAGCTCGATATACATTAGATTACCCAATGTCCTTACTGGCTTGTATAAAAACTAAATAAATCATGGAAAATACAAGTCATCCCGAGGAACCACCCGTCCTCGATTCGTTCTTGACTAAAATATCACCATATATATATATATAGATAGCTTTAAATATAAATCCATAAAAGCAATAGAGAAACGACTTGCTATTTAACAAACCAATGGTTACCAACTTAGCATTTAATAGGACTACAATAGAAATAAAAGATTCATCACCACTTAAAAAAGGATGATCTATGAATTCACTAAAGTTACAATACATAATAACTCTGAAGTCTCTTTTAATCATGAATCTACTTCCGCTAATTAACTAAGGAATAAAAAAACCAATCAATTTACAATATTATAGAAAAACTAACAATAACAACTCTATACACCAATATACATTAATAATACAGATGTAAATTTATTCACCTGTATTGAAAACTAAACAAAGACTTAATAAAATTTAAAAAGATATCAATCACTAGATTAAAATTATGTTGAAATGAGTCAAAATAAAAATGCTCTCCACCTACAAGCCTAAATATTTTGCCTAACAACTTACCGCTGACATGGCCACTACGACCACCGGCCAACATCCATCGATGGAGGTTGGCCTGCCAATTGGGTCCATTGCTCAGAACAAACCTACATATGCAAATACCTTAGCCACACACGCCCAAAAGACCATACCTCTAAAGCCTATCACGTACCGATACGGGGAACCAAAGACAATATGGGAAGAGGAGGAAGTAGACCAAATGATTATCAATGAGAAACTTCAATATGCCGTGATTGGGAAATTCTCATATGGTTGGCCTGATATAAAGGATCTGAGACGACTAATACCAAAACAATGTGAGCTCAAAGGAGAAGTAGTTATAGGGATACACAACAATAGATATATATTGATTAGGGGCTTCACTGCTAGAGGATTATGTGACCCTGCTACCAAAGGCCCAATTTTACATCACTCATAATTACTGGTCGTACCATATGAGGACTTTGAAATGGGAACCTAACTTTAATCCAGAAGAAGCAACTACTACTGCACTCGCGTGGATCTCTTTCTCTGCAATCCCTCTGATTTTTTTTTGGAAAAAACCTATGTTTTCAATGGAGGCAGCTATAAGAAAGCCACTACAAATTGATATGGCAACCCTGCATAAAATACGCCCCAGCTGTGCAAGAGTTAAGGTGGAAGTGTATCTGCTTGGAGAATTCCCAAAACACATTAATGTAGGAATGAGGAATAAATCAGGGTAGGTACTTGAAAGATGGGTGACTATTAAGTATGACTACGTGCTTAAATGTTGCAAGACATGTAAGTTGCAGGGGCATAATGAGGAATAATTTTTCATTCTTCATCCAAATTTATACCCAAAGGAGGAAAAGGAGGTGGAAGGAGAAAAGGAAAAGAGGAATAAAAGCGAAGAATTACAGAAAAAGGTTATTACTGAACAAAATGAATTGGGGCAACAACATAAAGGGAAGGAGAATGGGGACGTTGCTACTGGTTTCAAGGAACAATGGAGGAGAACTGAGAACAGAAGAGGAAGACTTTATTCTAAAGAAAAACCTGAATAGGTACGTAATCCAAGGAGGAAAGAAAAAAAATGATGATCAATAGGTGAAAACAACAAATAAATTTGATGCATTTGGGGAAGGAGGTGACAAAGAGGAAACAAGAGATAACAATGAGCTAGGATCACAACAAGGGCAGAAGAATTTCCTTCTTAATAACGTTGATGATCAAAGCAGACAAGATAAGGAGATAGGAAGTACAAGTTAAAGGTCTAAGCACATAGCTAAAGAACTTAACCCTTTAAGAGTTCAAAGCATCACTGATTCAAAAAGTATGGAATCACACAAGCAGACCTCAAATGCAGAAAGTACACATATAGGTACTGCCATCAGGGATAGAATGAGGGAGGAAAAATACACAGACAATGCTGAAGTGGAAGTTAACATGCATAAAAAGGAGGAGAACAAAAACGAACAGGAAGAAGAACACCAAAAGTTGAGAGGTACACCAGAGAAAAAAACTCCCTCAATAGACAAGATGCAGCCTGCAGAAGTGCATAAAAAGCAAGATGAAGAGGAAGAAGATGTTTTGGAGGTATCCATAGAGCATATAGGAAAAGTTGGGGATTTGTCACCCAAACAAATAGGGAAACTAAAAGGAAGGCACAAAAAGAAATGCAGCAGTACTGTACCTCTACAAATAAATACAAGGATCATGAAGAGAACATCATCCTCCATTGATCAATGATCAACAAATTACTTTTCTGGAACATAAGATCAGTAAACTTTTAAAATGCTTTTGAGAGACAACTTGATCTGAACAGGAAAGGTCATTATTCAAATATAGCAATATTACAGCCTTTTCAAAGCCCAATATAAATAGGAACCTATAAAACAAGACTTGGCAAACAACATGCTAAAGTTTATTGTTTAGCAAAAATCTAGATTTTCTTGGATAAGGATTGGGAGGAACAACATACAATGGACTCAGTACAATAGGTAACCATTAGGTTCAAACATAAGTGAATTAGAATGTACTCATGATAACTGCAGTATATGCTAGATGTAATGCTCTGGAAATATTAGAGTTGTGGGAGGATCTTGAAGACATTGCTAAAAACACAATATGCCCATGGATAGTAGGAGGGGATTTCAACACCATTATCCATGAATCTAAAAAGTTGGGGGGTCTGGCAGTTACACAGAATGAAACCACTGATATTATTTAGTGAATAAATACCTATGCCCTAAATGAATAGAAGTTTACAGGAAGTTGTTTTACATGGTGGAATGGATGAATTGACAAGGAATGTATTTTCAAAAGACGTGACAATACTTTTGAAAATAATGAATTCCTGAACACCCTCCAAGAAAGTGAGGTCCATCACTTGATAAGGAAAAGGTCTGACCATGCCCCTTTATATGTGAGTTGCAATAATATACAATAGCAGATCAGCAAACCATTTAGATTCTTAAATTTCTGGGCTAAGCACTATGAGTTTGTTAGAGTGGTGGAGGAGAGTTGGAAGAAGGAGGCACAAGGATCACCTTTTACCATTGTTCAACAAAATATTAAAAGATTAAAGGTAGTCTTGGTGCAATGGAGTAGATCAACTTTTGCGAATATATTCCAACAGGTGGGTATATTAGAAGATGTGATAAAAGCTAAGAAAGCTTAACTTGAAATCAATCCAACCCCAGAAAACAGGACTGGTTTATAAAAGGGTAAAGATGACTTAAAAAGTTACATACAAATAGAGGAGGAATACTCGAAGCAGAAGGCTGGAATGAGGTGGTTTGAGAATGGAGACAGGAACACTAAATTCTTTCATGCCTATGTACAGGGTAGAAGAAGGAAGCTACATATTTCAGAAATACAGACGATGCAGGGAGATATAATTTCTTCCACACATAACATTGGAAAGGAGGCGGTCAATCTGTTTAGGGAGCAGTTCACAGAAACCAATGAACCCACATACTACACCATGTTAGAAAATATTCTTAAGATAATATCCAGGGAGCAAAATAAAGATATGGAAAGAGTCCCAACATAAGAGGAGGTAAAAAGTGTGGTTTTTTCTCTAAATGGGAAGGTGCAAATAGGCAAGATTGATACTCTGGCACTGTTTTAAGAGTTTTTTGTAAATTGTGAAATAGGACATCATTAACATGGTAAAATTATTTTACTGTGGAATGGAGATGCTAAGGTTCATCACACACACAAATTTGATCTTAATTCCCACAAGGAGATAGTGAACAATTTTGGAGATTTAAGGCCAATTAGTCTTAGCACCTTCACCAACAAAATTATTTTTAAAATGCTCCATGAAAGGTTGGTGCCAGTTCTACCAGATATTATACCAAATAACCAGTCATGATTCATAAAAGGGAGGAGTATAACAGAAAATGTCCTACTAGCTCAGGTGATTGTAAGGGATATTAATAGGAGGAACAAATTTCACAACGTGGTTATGCAATTTGACATGGAAAAAGCATATGACAGAGTGTCTTGGAAATATTTGGTAAAAGTGCTTAGGAAATTTGGGTTCTTAGAAAGAATTATAGATATGGTGTTAATATTAATCTCCAAGAACTGGTACTCAGTGATACTGACTAGGTAGAATTTTGTTTTTTTCCAATCATCTAGAGGACTGAAACAAGGTGATCCTTTGTGATCACCTACTCTATTCATATTCATCAGAACTGCTGAAGTACTAGCTACGAACCTTAACAAATTGAGCCTCAACAAATTGTTTGAAGATCTAGAGTTTAAAGGGTATGGCATGCAAAAATGGGGTCTTGAAATTAATCATCAATCTTATGTTGATGAGACCATCCTTTTCTGTTCTGGACAGCCTACCTCTATAAAGAAGATGATGAAGGTGTTGAGGAATCATGAGGAAGTTTCAGGGTAAATGATTAATCTGAACAAAAGTTTAGGGTACTTGCATGAGAAGGTTCACATTGGTATTTTTAATCAAATCAGGAGGATCACAGGAATAAAGCAAGGCTCCTTTCCCTTCACCTACTCAGGTTGCCGTATATTCTATGGGAGGAAAAATGGAAAACACTTTATAGAATTGATTAAAAAGGTCATGAAAAGTATCAGTTTATGGAAGAATAGATTGTTATATTTTTTAGAGAGGTATATATTAATAGCTCATGTGCTACAATCACTGCCTGTGTATATGTTGTCAACTCTGAACCAACCTGATGGGGTCATAAATCGGCGGCATAGGATATTTGCCAAGTTTTTTTTGGGCTAACACAACTGGCTCAGAAAACAATCATTGGGTGGCATGGGACAATATGTGTAACCCAAAGGAGGAAGGGGGTTTGGGTCTCAGATCATTACATAATGTATCTAAGGCTTTATTTTCCACGCTCTGGTTGAACTTCAGAACTGCCACCTCATAACTATGAGCTTCAGATATGTGGAATAAATATTGTAATAAGCATCATCCAATCATTCCTTAAGGTTTTGGGGCATCACATGTGTGGAGGAAAATGGTTCTCATTAGAGAAGAGGTGGAGAATGAAATATGGGGGAAGGTTAAGACTGGATCTTCTAGCTTTTGGTTTGATAATTGGACCAAGTTAGGGGCCCTGTACTATTTGGAGGAAGAGGTAGTGGAGGAGGATATTGAAGTGAAGGAATGTATTACGGAAGGAAGGTGGAATAGACAACTGTTATTGGAGAAATTATCCATTGAAATGACTGATCACATCATGGATAACATAAAAACCCCAACTACATAGTCTAACAATGATGTAGCTTGGTGGATGTGCAACACACAAGGGAGGTTTATTGTGAAGTCTGCTTGAAATTTATTGAGAAATAAGCAAGAGATAAAAAGAGACTATGAGTTGATCTGGAAGAAAGAGCTCATTTTTAAATTCAGCTTCTTTATGTGGAGGGGTGTGGAAGAGAAGAATTGCGACTGATGACAATCTTAATAAGATGAAGATTAACATACTATCAAGGTTTATTTCTAACATACCCATAGCAAATAAACTATGGATGCATTTTGCGAATTGTGTAGGAATAAAGATGGAGGGAATGCTACTTCAACAACATATATTATCTTGGTGGAACCATAAGGCATCACCAAAGTTACAAGAAGTGCACAGAGCCATACCAGCCATCGTCTTGTGGTCTATATGGAAAAGGAGAAATGCAATCAAACATGGAAGTAACATCAACTATGAGGAGATTGGTCATGGCCAGACATAATGAGAAAAATAGGGAACTATAAACCAATGATATACTACCTTAGTTGTACATGAAAGCCTCCTGACAGTAGGAGAATAAAATGCAACACTGATGGTGCCAGCAGAGGTAATCCAAGTTTGAGTTCTTTTCATTATTATCTAAGAGATAGCAGAGGGGATCTAATATTTGCAAAATCAAAACGAATAAGAATTGCTACAAACATGGAGGCATAATCTTTAGCAATCCTAGATGCCTTAAGAACTTGAAAAGAAAGGAACTTACAGGATGTTTTAATTGAAACTGATTCACTTGGTCTAAAAAATTAATCCATAAGGAGCGTAAAGTACCTTGGGAATTTGTGGAGAGAATAGAGGAAATTAGAGACATCATGCTTCTAACAGGTACTACAATCAGACACACATATAGAGAAGGCAACGATTTGGCAGATTATATAGCTAACATATCAATAGAAGGCCAAACAAGTCATGAATATCACAGTTTTCATGAACTTGCAGTTAGAGCAAGACAAGTCCTAAACACAGAGAAAGCAAAAGTACTAGTTCTTCACATAAAGACTCGTAAAATCAACCACCAATGAGGCAAAGAAGGATAAAAGGGTAAGAGGTTTAAACAACAAAAGGAAGGAGTGGTCATAAGTTATACAAGTTAATTTATGATACCAAGGAGCGACGACAGCTTAAGACATAGCTACAGTAGGTTTTGCATATACAATCAAATCTTAGGCATACATCAGCTAGATGTACAATAAATTCCCAAAATGAGTTGGTCCATACTAAGACAAAGAATGAGTATCGGCAGGAGGTTCAAGAGTTATCCGACTTTTGGATCAACTAGGAAGAAGAGAAAATTACCTCAGTGAAGCAGAGCATCCAGTAAGTCTCTAACAAAAAGATCCATCTGGAAGTCCTTGAGTTCGAAACTCTGACAAATCCATGAGGGCAACATTATTTGAGGAATCAGAAGTTTGTTAGAGAAGATAGATAGAATGTCAACAAAGCTCAAATTTTTTTGGCTTTCATTTTTGCTTAGGGACTGGTCTCATTTTGGGTCGGTCCTAAATCTGTATGGACCTTTGTAAATAATGAATAAAAAGGACCTCGGACCAATTTTTTTTAAAATAACAATGAATTAACAAGAATTTTTGGTAAAGTCTTTACATGTAAAACTTGATTAAAGTAAAGTTACATTTTAATGGAATTATCCTGCAGGATGTTACTAGAATGATATCCTTGAACTAATGAATGTGTCTAACTTACTAGGATGCACTTTGCAAGCCATCCTCAAGTACATCCTTAAAAAATATTCATAACTTAGTGTCATTTGAGTAACAACTACGGCTCATGAAGGCCATTCATATACAAAATAAAAGGAGTACGGCGGCTAAGTGAAATGTAGGGTTTTGAGTGTTAAAGAAAGAAGATTGAAGCTTTTATAGAGCATAAAAGACCTTGCACTACTTAAAAGTTTTTAAATATACCTCTAAGAACTATAATATTTGTCAATTACTCCTTCTTTAATTATGACTAAATGCATATATAGCCTTTTAAATTTAGCACTAAATGTTGGTTTGATATTTTAATCTTTTTTATAATTTTTTAGATATCTTCACATGATAAATGTGTCTCCTAAAAATCTCACGCTGATATGAAAAATCATGTGTCTTATACTTATAGTGTATTTGTGTTAAGCCCCAAGCCTACACTCAGGACGTGACCGGCACTCGAGAACCATTGTTAGTCCCCAAAGCAAACCCTTGGCATGGCTCTTTACTCAGCAGAAGACTTACTCATCAATAAAGAACTCAATGTAAATTCAACTCATAAGGATATCATAAATTATAATAGTTTGAATCAGAAATACTCAAAAGAACGCAAGTGTTCAACTTAAAGTCTTTAAAACATCAATAAGGGAAATGAAATAAAGACTCCTCAAATACTATTGTCTATCTATGAAGCCTCTAACAACTATGATGAAAGACGGGAAAAATACTCACGACATTATAATACTATTGAAATTAAATGTGGAACCTTCTGAAGTAAGGAGGCTCACCAAAGCAACGCTGGAACTGCAAGTGGTATCAACAAAGCGCCTGTTGATGACCTTGCTTACCTATATCTGCATCATGAAAGATGCCGGACAAATGGTGTTAGTACATGAAACGTATGAGCATGCAAGGGGAGCTCTAAAGCACACATATAGACTTGAACTGATAAAAAGGAAGAACATACCCACCTCATCTCAAATCAAGAATAATCAAAGATATTCAAATTCATAAATACTCAAACTGAGTTCAAAATAAAAGCAACAATAAAGATGCATTATAAAGAAAGTTTTTGAAAAAGTAGATAATCACTCAATGTATTTAAAAATACAATAATAACTCTTTTACTCTTATTTGGGAGATTATCTAACCGACAACCATCACTATGAGCTATATGATGATACATCGTCTCACTCACGCTGCCAGAACTGTCCTATACCTTGCGGAGTATAAGACATCCTTAACTAAGTGGATCCACTAAATTATGCTTAAAAGCAATAAAAAAAAAGTCATCTAAAAAGTATGATCCTTTATCCATGTTTGCATACATGGTTTATGACGACTTTGAGTTGTCTGAACTCGTCCCCATATCTATGCTCAATACTACTCCCAATAATATAAATCATGCTCATATGTTTAAAAATATTTTCTTATCCTCAAACTTTGAGATTATTACTGAAAAGGTTCTCTTAAAAGAGATGATGATCAAAACTTCTCATGAATTCATTTGGAAATCAAAGTTTCCTCTTGTTTTAAATATAAAACATTTACTCTTTGAGAATACTTAGTTCACTTACATTCATTTTGAAAACATTAACTCAACTCTCCTCATCCTCATGCTCTAGTACTCAAGTCTTAAAATAAGTTTTAAAAGATTGTAAAAGACTTCTCAATGTGACTCACAGACTTTACTACAACTTTACTCTTAATCTTTTCTTGAATTTCAAATGTGAACTCAAGAGTTATGATTTGGATAAATAGGATTTCTCAAAGATTGATGAAGATTTTAAGTGTGGAACTCAAGAAGAGAACATAGGTGTGATTCAATGAAACTCTCATAGAAAGATGGACGGATGGGTAGTGTAACACCCCGTATTCGAAACAGACCGAAAATACAGATTTCGAGAAGTTGTAGGTGCAACTTATGGTCACCATCCACAGACCGTAGGTCAGACCACGGTCCGTGCTGGTAGTCCGTTGTTCACCACTGCAAACCCTCCCCAAACCAGCTCAGAAAATTGGCTAAGTCCCGACTGACGGACAGACCCACGGTCCGTAGATCAGACCACGGTCTGTGGTCTGTGTCCGTGGATCGAGATTTCCCTTACCTAGCCTCTGAAACAAACTACGGTCAACCAGTACGGACCGTCATTCGATCCACGGTCCGTAGGTCTGACCGTAGATGAGGGTCAGCAGCTAGTTAGCTGAAAATTATTGTTGGGTCAACTTCAGATGGTCATAACTTTTATCACAAAAGTAATTATGTGTAGCATTACCTATGGTATGATAGATAATTTAATTATCTTTCCAGCGCCACCGAGTTTGCTAAATTCCGACCTCCGAGTAAACAGTTATGCTCGTTTTAGTGAAGCCCTATTGGGCAGACTCGACCTACGGACCCAATCGACGGTCCGTCGATTGATTGACGGCCCCGTCAGTCCAGTCCGTCGATCACTCCGACAACAGTTAATTCAGGGGTCTTTTGGTCTTTTCCTATTTCGTTTAACCCCTAAGATACGTCGTTTTGACCCTAAATCATGAGGTTTTAATCAGTTTAAACCTAAAAACATAACTAGAACTTACCTTAGTCAAAATCATTAATCAAAACTTAGAAAA
>JAJOOD010002238.1:0-36733 GCA_029582525.1 Solanum tacnaense | reverse complement strand
TAAGCTCGCCGAAAGGTCTTTCATGCGAGTTTTTGACCCCAACCTCTAATTTCTAATTCACAGCCAATGAGAATTAAATTAAACACCTATTCTACGCAATTAAGCCCAGACCCACACTACTCATGACATCGGGGTACTCAAACTTCCCCTGATTTGTCCAAAATTGACCAATCAATGTCTTATGCCCTTAAGAATGATATCACCCGCTCTTTCATTAGGGTGAAATCAGTCGATCGGTGCAATTGGGGTTACTCAAACTTCACCCACACCAAGCCCATAATTTAAACCAGTTAACATACGAGATTTCACAATTATACGCTAAAATAAGAATAAATAGGACACGACACGGGAATACACTAACAACAATTATTCAAACAACCAATCTTACACAAATAATTCAACAGGGATACGATCAAGGATATGAAACTACTAAACATTTAAATCGGAGTTCAAATCACTAACCTCAAGATCAGATAAAGGAATGTTAGGCCAGCGAATCAATAAGTGAAAAACACACAAATTCCACCCCCCCCCCCCCCCCAAGAAATTGATCCCCACACAAAAATAACAAGCACTAAGATCTAAAATATTGTTGTGAAAGTCCAAAGGTCGAAAAATATGAAATGAGGGAAGTTTTTGAACTTAAAAAGAGTTAAGGCCTTTATGACCCTTCAGTTCACGTGCCAGTCGGCGCACCCACTTATGTCACCGACGATTCGGTGATGTACGGAATGGTGCTTTTGCTCGCCAAATCTTACAGAAACTTCACCCATTTAGTTGGTCAAAATGGCGAACTAGATCGAGCTCGCCGACTTGTTCAGCGAGTCACTGATTGATGCCTTGGATAGCCTAATTTCTCTTCTTCCCAAAATTTTGAATTTTTAACTTGCACATCTAACACCCGTCTTTCAAACAACAATATTAAAAACTCTAAAACTTAGGTTGCTTCCCATGAAGAGCCCTATTTAACATCATGGAATGATGAAGATACGCTTTCAAGCTTTATTCTTTGGGTTGACCATGGTATCACTTGGTCATCCTTATTTAGGTCTTGGGTTCAAATGAGTTGAGATTGACCCAATTGTGTTTCCAACTGCTTAATCGATACCGAATGTGAAGTTACTTTTTGGTTCAGAGATGAGACGTCATATGTCAATTTCTTTAGTACTTTGTCTAACCCTTCACTTTACAATTTTAGCTCATGTGGAACGATCATCACAAGATTCATTTCAACAACCGGCCAGTCACAATGAGATTCTAAGAGTTCACATATGACTTATGCAAATCAAATTTGCCTCATTAGAATCACACAAACATATTGTTCAATCAAAAGCACTATTCAAGTCATCGGTATTGATCGCAACCGACACTCAAAATTGCAAGAGAACATCCACATTCACAAATATCAAGAGTTAACAACAATTTTTAATTTGGGTCAAAACAAAAATTCACATTAAAACCAATAGTCGCCAACAAAATCAAACATTCACACAAGCATCCATAAAAAGAGCCCAAAAGAGGTAGGTATGAATATACCCCCACCCCCGCAAAACAAAACTAGCAGTTGTCCTCAAATGCAAAGGAAATAAAAAGTCTAAACATAAAGCTGAAAGAGAGTCAAAATCCCCCTATCATGCTAAGCCGGAGGTGAACTCTGCATATCCGTGACTCCCTCAGTCTGCGCATCAGTACCCAACTCCATCATTTTTTCCACTGGAGCTCACCATAGATGTATCCTGAAGAGGCGCCTCCACAGCTTTCTGCACCATTGCACCCTCGAGGTCCTCTAAATCATCATAAACTACAATGTCTCGTGCACCAAGCTCCTCCTCATCAGTCTCGGGAGCATCTGACTCGGCATTCTCATCAACCACAATAGCATCTTCAGTCATAGTAGCCAGAGGGATCTCAGGAATGGCTGGAAACTCTGTGCTCGGGACCTCTGGAAGGTCCACCGTGCCGAACAACATAGGCAGATCCATGAATTTCAGCACATCCATGTCATGTCTTAGGCCAGCAGTATCAGCTCTCAAGGTCGTCATATCATCAGACTAACTCCTCCCCTGCTCACATGCCTCCACTCTCACCGTGAGGGCATCCAGTGCGAAGACATGGGCAGTAATCAGCTCCCGAAGTTCTCTCAACTCAACCTGGATAGGAGCTAAGGCAGCTGCAATGGCCCTCTCAATCATCCCGATAACAACACCCTCAACCCGAGAGACACAAACATTAACATATTGGGACAGATGGCCCATCTTGAATAGCATGGCCTTGGTCAATGGTGGCCGAGAAGCAGCAGCAGAAGCAGTAGATGGGGAGTAGTAGCAGAACTATAAGGGACAGAAGTGGAAGTACTAGGGGTACCTGTAGGCTCACTGGCCTGAGTATGAGGGCTTGTACCAATATGAACATCTCCACATCAACCACCGGGGTTGTGTCGACCGGTGCATTTCTCCTCCTCTCAGCCTCATCCCTGGTGTACTCGGCCTCGATCCTCCATATTTGAGTAGAGTATGTGGAGTCACTTCCACATTTGTCTTCTCTATCAATGGCACCCTAGCATGCCGGCATAACTTTGTGATCAACACTAGGAACGGGAGTGAAGTATGACGCTGCTTAGCCCTTATGGCCATCTCCTGCTCAATAATCAGGATGAGATTTAGTCTATCCTGATCCATGATGTAGCCCAACAATGCAGACTTCGGATGCCTGAGTATTGACTCGTTCTGTGCGGGCATCAAAGTGTTGTTGATAAACCCGAACCAAAACTTGATAGCCACGTTTAGATCTTTCTTCTCTATCGGTACTCTTGCATCAATCCATGGTGGTGTAATTTCTGAGATCATAGGATCTAACCAACCCTTCAAGTCATCTAGGTTTTGATGAATATATTAGAGTGAGAAATTAACAACTACGAAAACATGGGTAATCAAGTAGAGAGGTATCATTGGGGATGATGTGATCAATTTAATGCCAATTTCGCTAAATGGGTGGTTAACATTTACTAAAACTCATTGACTCTTACTGGGTAGGCTAGGCTTTAGATTCAATAGCCATATCTCGATCAACTATCACAAATCAAGCGAGTTCTCTTGAACCTCAACAAGCATAACAATTATAAACAATCCAAAACCTCAATTAATCTACTCTCTCGAGCTACATTGGTAGGATCGAATTGAGACTCACTTTCTCAAGTTGAATCCACAATAACTCAATCACTACAATCATCAATTGATAGTTTTAATTCTAACACCTCTTTCTCAAGTAAGCCTAGAATACTAAACTAGAATTGCATTTGCAACTACAATTCATGAATTAAAACTCAACTATCAATAAAACCCATATCAAATCAACAATTAGATCAGTTATACTAACAGCCATAAGCTATTTGAAACATTAAATCACATTATCACACCCCCAAGAATGAGGGTTTTAGCCACACATCATAAAAAGCAAGAAAATGCTACCAACTATGTTCTCCATCAGCTGGGTAACAAATTGCAAGTCTTCACAATGCTTGGAATCAGTTCAAAATGGAAACCCAATCTAAAATTCTACTCCAAAATACTAAAAACAATGTTTAGAGTGTCTTGGATAAAAAAAACAGAGTTGGAATGTTAGGGAACTGTCAAAACTTCAGAACTCCTTTTACTCCTTTTTAAAAATCGCATTCATACTCTTCTAGATTTGTAGTTTTAGGACCCATCGGCGGAATAAGTCAAGCATCGCCAACCAAGTCGGTGATGCGTCAAATGTCCTATTTCATCACCTTCTTGAATTGACTGTTTACCATTCACCTTCTATAACTTTAGGTGATCAGGATCTCCATCGCCGATCTATTCAGCACTTCGCCGAGTTGCACATTCCATTGCCGAGTAGGCTTTTTCCCTGGGCTAGCCTTCTGGAACTTTTGGCGAGCTGAAGAGCCACTCGGAGGAGTCCTAACGATCCTCAGCCTTGCTTTTCTTCAACCTTTTTAGCTTTTCCGGTTCTTTTTGCCCAGTAATGTCCTTGCCTTGCTCTTTGGCCTTCATTGCTGCAAACTAACTTTTTAATATCAGTTTAAAGCATAAGATAGGCATTGAGAACACTAAAACTATGAATATTAAGCCCTAAATGAGCCTAAATCCCCGACTCATCAGTAGCAACGACCCAAGAGCGTGTCGTGATGGCTCTACTGGTTGCTTCAAGTGTGGTCAAAATGGTCACTTCATGAGAGAGTGCCCTAAGAACATGCACAGTAGTGGTAATTGGGGAAATAAAGCCCAATCTTCTTTAGTGGCTCTGCCAGAAAAATTTGTACCTACAGGAGTTACTTCAGGGCAGGTGGAGGAGCAAACCATTTGTATTCTATCACAAGTCGCCAAGAGAAAGAGAATTCATGTGATGTTGTCACTGGTATGATCAATGTCTTTACTTTTGATGTATATGCTTTGCTAGATCCAGGTGTGAGTGTATCTTTTGTTACTCTATATATTGCTATGAGGTTCGATATAATTCCCGAAAAACTTCTTGACCCCTTCAGTGTTTCCACAACTGTTGGTGAGTCTATTATAGCTGAAAGAGTTTATCATAATTGTGCTAATACTGTCAGTCACAAGAACACCAAGGATGACTTAGTTGAGATAGATATAGTGGACTTTGATGGTATTCTACGTATGGACTGGCTTCATCCATGTTATGCCTCAGTTGATTATAGAACTCGAGTAGTTAAGTTTCAATTTCTTAATGAGACAACTATTGAGTGGAGGACTATTTCAGCAGTGCCTAAGGGTCATTTTATTTCGTACTTTAAGGCTAGAAAATTAGTTTCCAAGGGGTGCATCTACCACTTAGTCCGATTTAATGACTGTAGTGTTAAGACACCACCTATTCTGTCAGTTCCAGTTGTGAGTGATTTTCCAAAGGCCTTTCCAGATGATCTTCCCAAAGTCCTTCCTGAGAGAGAAATAGACTTCGGTATATATATTATTCCTGATACTCATCCTATCTCTATTCCACCATACATAATGGCTCTAGCTGAATTGAAAGAGTTAAAAGAGCATTTGAAAGAGCTTCTTGATAAAGGCTTCATTTGACCAAGTGTCTCACCTTGGGAGCGCTCTGGTCTTATTTGTGAGGAGGAAGGATGGTTCATTTAGGATGTGTATTGATTAACTCCAATTGAACAAGGCTACCATAAAGAATAAGTATCCCCTTACGAGGATTGATGATCTATTCGATCAACTTCAGGGTGCCACCTATTTTTCTAAGATAAACCTCAGATATGGCTATCATCAGTTGAGAGTAAGAGAGAGTGATATTCCAAAGAGAGATTTTAGGACCCCGTATGGTCATTATGAGTTTCTAATTATGTCTTTTGGTTTGACTAATGCTCCCGCTGCATGGATCTTATTAAGAGAGTCTTTAAGCCTTATCTTGATATGTTTGTTATTGTATTCATTAATGATATTCTGATTTACTAAAGGAATGAGGAGGATCGTGCTAGTCACCTAAGAGTAGTTCTCCAAACTCTCAAAGATAGAGAGTTGTATGCCAAATTCTATAAGTGTGAGTTTTGGCTTGAGTTTGTGGCATTCTGAGGCCACATTATTTGTGGTGATGGGATTCGAGTTGATACTCAAAAGATTAAGGCAGTGTAGAACTGACCTAGACCCACATCTCCAACTGATATTAGGAGTTTCTTAGGGTTGGCTAGTTATTATAGGAGGTTATTATCTGATTTACTATTGCCCTTGTGTTGACCTTACTAGAGGGTACACAAGGATTTATTGTGTATTGTGATGCATCCAGAGTTGGACTTGGTTGTGTAGTGATGCAGAATGGCAAAGTTATAGTTTATGCCTCCAGAAAGCTTAAGATTCACGAGAAGAATTACTCAACCCATGATCTAGAATTGGATGATGTAATGTTTGCTTTGAAAATATGGTGTAACTATCTCCATGGTGTTCATGTTGATGTGTTCACCAATCACAAGAGTTTTCAGTATGTATTCGGTCAGAAAAAGCTTAATCTCAGATATGAGGTGGTTGAAGTTACTCAAGGATTATGACATGAATATTCTCTATCACCCAGGTAAAGCTAATGTTGTTTCTGATGCTTTAAGTAGGTAGTCTATGGGAAGTACTGCCCATGTTGAGGAGAGCAAGAAAGAGTTAGCAAAAGATGTGCACAGACTTGCACGATTGGGAGTCTGGTTAATGGATTCC
This sequence comes from Solanum tacnaense, assembly GCA_029582525.1. Taxonomy (NCBI): domain Eukaryota; kingdom Viridiplantae; phylum Streptophyta; class Magnoliopsida; order Solanales; family Solanaceae; genus Solanum; species Solanum tacnaense. Next base: position 30,524 of record JAJOOD010002238.1, on the reverse strand, counting down.
AATGAAGGCGGAGTTCTGGTAATGAATAGGGCTGAATCATCGCTAGTGTCTGAAGTGAAAGAGAAACAAGACCAAGACCCTGTTTTGTTTGAATTGAAGGCAAATGTTCATAAGCAGAAAGTGCTGGATTTTGAACAAGGGGAAGATGGTGTATTGAGATATCAAGGTAGATTGTGTGTACCAAAGGTAGATGAGCTCCAAGAGAGGATCATGGGGGAAGCTCATAGCTCCAGATACTTTATCCATTCAGGTTCCATTAAGATGTATCGTGACTTGAGATAATTCTATTGGTGGAGTAGTATGAAGAGGTGTATTACAGAGTTAGTTGCTAAGTCCTCGCATTGCCAACAAGTCAAGGTAGAGCACCAGAGACCCGATGGTATGGCTAAGAACATAGATCATCCGAAATGGAAGTGGGAGACGATCAACATGGATTTTATTACTGGTTTACCGTGGTCTCACAGGAAACATGATTCGATTTGGGTAATTGTAGATTGAATGACTAAATCAGCCCATTTCTTACCAGTAAAGACTACCTTTTTCAGTAGAAGATTATGCCAGGTTATATAGTCAACAGGTAGTCAGACTTCATGAAGTTCCAGTATCCATTATTTCAAATAGAGGTGCATAATTCACTGCACAATTTTGGAAGTCTTTCCAGAAAGAGTTGCGTTCCAAGGTAAATTTGAGTACTGCTTTTCATCCTCAGACCGATAGTCAAGCAGAGTGCACAATTCAGACTTTAGAGGATATTTTGAGGGTGTGTTTAATCTATTTCAAAGGTAATTGGGATGTTCACTTACCTCACATCGAGTTCTCTTACAATAACAGTTATCACTCTAGCATCCAGATGACTCTTTATGAGGCTCTTTATGAGAGAAGATGTAGATCTCCTATTTGATGGTTTGAGGTTGGTGAGGCTGGGTTTATAGGACCAGACTTGGTTCATCAAGCTATGGAGAAAGTGAAGATCATTAAAAAAAAGTTGAAAATAGCGCAGAGTCATCAGAAATCCAATATTGATGTTAGGAGAAGAGACGTGGAGTTTGAGGTGGATTATTGGGTTTATTTGAAGGTTTCACCCATGAAGGAGGTTATGAGGTTTGGAAAAAAGGGGAATAATAGTCCCTAGTATATTTGTCCTTAGAGGATATCCAAGAGGATTGGTAATATAGCCTACGAGTTGGACCTACTGTCAGAATTAGCAGCAGTCCATCCAGTGTTCCACATTTCTCTGTTGAAGAAGTGTATGGGCGATCCTTCACTTATTATACCTATTAAGAATATTGATATTAAGGATAGCCTATCTTATGAGGAGATTCCCGTTGAGATACTTGATCTCAGGTTCGATAGTTGAGAACCAAGCAGGTAGCATCAGTCAAAGTCTTATGGAGGAATTAGTTTGTTGAGGAAGTTACATGGAAGGCTGAGGAGGATATGAAGAACATATACCCACATCTCTTTCCTTCCGGAGGAATTCCAGATCAAGGTAATGATTTTTGTAAAACACTCTTGTAATTGATATGCTATGTTGTGTTAAATTGCATGTCGGGTGTTTGAGTTGGGTGTTAGATGTTACCACCCTTAGTTTACTTAGAGTAATCTCATTTGAGGATGAATGTTCCCAAGGGGGAGATATTGTAACACCTCGGCCTTATAAAGAATTAAATTTAGAAAGAACTAATTTGGAAAGGGCAAATTTGAGATTTGTTCAGGTTAAGCTTAAGTTGTGAGGTTTGGGTCAACTTCAAAGGACCATAACATTCAGTACATGATGCGTTAGTTGGCCCATAAGATATAAAATGAAAGGTCTTTGAATCATATTTCCAACGCCACCGATTTTGATGAATTTTGAGTTTAGATGAGGGAGATATACCCATTTGAAGTCAGTCTATCCAGTTAAGGGAATTTACCCAAATTAGTTAGGGGAATTATGGTCTTTTCCCTCCGGCTTTAAATGTTTTTAATAATATTTTAGGGGTCTAAACTGATTTGGGTTAGTATTCACAATACTAAATATGCTTAGGGTTTTAGAGAGAAGTTCAAGAAGAGAAAAAAAAGGAGAAAGAAAGGAAAAGATTCAAGCGCTCAAGGGTTTCTTGCAATCTTCGAGGGGTTTTCGCCAAGGATTCGATCCTAATGAGGTATGTAAGTTTTCATAGAGTTGGGTTCGTTCACCTACACACAAATCATGAGTTTTAACTTTCAAATTCATCCATGAGATTGAGTATATTGAGGTTCTTGATGAAATTCTTGAGGTGTTGTTCTTAGTTCTAGAATTATGATGTTTGGTTGAGTTCTTGAGCCGAGAATCTTGTTAATGAGTATTGTTATTGAGGGTTTTTTAGTAGAGTTTCATGTAATTAAGTTGGGTAAACGAATCTAAGAGGGTTTGGAAGAAACCACTCGATTCTAGGCAAATTAGGGTCAGAAAACGAGAAACAAAATTCGTCAGGTTTTCTTGGCAGAGGGCTGGCGTGTTGCGTCAGCAGTGCGCCAGGAAGTTGCCTCTAAAGTTTAGTGGCTGGTTCCCCACGCCACTCACTTCACCAGGTTCGCCTGCCCCGTTCTATTTTTAGTCGTTTGCTCCGTCTAAGTTCTTTTGAAGTGTACCTTCACTCCTTTCTGATTCTAACTACTCTAAACTACATCTCAACATCGAGAGATCCTTCATAACATGAATCATAACCCTTGAATTCAAAATTCAAATTCAATGTAGGTTTAAGAGTAAAGTCTTGAGAGTTCTTTCGCGTCATTTTGAGAAGTCTTCTACAATATTTTAAAACTTTTTTTAAGACTTGAGTACTTGAGTATGAGGATGAGTACAGTTGAGTTTCATTTTTCAAAATGAATATATGGGAGCTAAGTATTCCCAAAGAGGAAATGTTTTTTATATTTAAGATGAGGGGAAACATCGATTTCCAAATGAGTTCATGAGGAGTTTGAGTACTATCTCTTTTAAGAGAAATATTTTAAGTAATAATCTCAAAGTTTGAGGATGAGGAAATGTTTTTAAACATATGAGCTAAGTTATATTTTGGGAGTAGTATTGAGCACTGATATGGGGACGAGTTCAAATAACTCAAAGTCCTCATAAACCATGTTGCCCACGTAGGTAGAAAAGGTCGTACTCTTTAGATGATTCTTTATTGCTTTTTAAGCATAGCTTAATGGATCCACTTAGTTGAGGATGTCTTATACTCTGGCAAGGTATAGAACAGTTCTGGCAGCGTGGGCAAGACAATGTATCATCACATAGCTTATAGTAATGATTGTCGGTTAGAGAATCTCCCAAATAAGAGTTATTATTGTATTTTTGGAAAAGGGTCAAAATTTCCCATGAACTATACAAAATAGACCACTCTTCGTTACATTTTGAGATAAGAAAGCCCCCTACTGTTATCCTAAGAGACCACAAATACCCGCAAGAGTTAACACCCCAATTTTTTTTGACACGGCAAGCCACGTGGGATTAATTGTTCCACCTAAGTGTTGCCAACAAGGATTCACTACAAAAGAGCTAGACCTTTAGCGGCGAAAACAGTCGCCAGAAAAGCCCAGAATACCGTCACTAAAGGTATTTTAACATTAAATTTTGATTTTGTGTCTTTTTCTTCATTGATTTTAAAAAACAAAAAATTATATAGATTAAGGAGGAGTTTGAAGACATTGTATGTTTTATTTTTATGTCATATGTAAATATATATAAAATATACAATGATGCATTATGTAGAAGGACATTTGAATCGAGAAGTAATTTTGATGATTTTCGTAATAATATTGGATGTTATAAATATTGATAATGCAAGTTATTTATTTTAGAAAATTAGGTTGCAACCAAAAATTAATTATCATATTTTTTTTGTTGAAAAAATAAGTTTTACTAGAAAATGGTTGTTGTAGTCTTAGTCGCCACTAAAAATCACTCATAACCTTTGGTGGCAATATTTCGGGATTTTGTGGCGACTTTGTCGCCGCTAAAGGTCAAGTTCTTTTGTAGTGAATTATAGTTGGCAATGCTTAGGTGGAGGGATTAGTCCCATGTTGCTTGCCATATCCCTAAAAATTTAGATAGTTAACTCTTGAGGGTATTTGTGGTCTCCTAGGATAATGACAGGTGTATTTTTTATCCCAAAATGTAAGGGAGGGTATAAGTGGTCTATTTCGCATACTTTAGGGTATTTTTGACCCCTTACCATTGTATTTTTAAACACATTGAGTTATTTTCTACTGTTTATAATGTTATATATAAACTGCATCTTTATTGTTGTTTTTTTTTACTTCATTGAGTTGAGTATCCATGAGTTGAGGTGAGTAAGTTTTTTTTTTCCAAGTTCAAGTTTTTATGTTATGTTCAATGTTCCCCTTACATGCTTGTTTATTCAATGTACTTATGTCATTTGGCCTGCATCAATACAGGAGATCAGGGTCATCAACAGGCGCTTTGTTGATACCACATCAGTTCGAGTTAGCTTTGGTAAGCCTCCTTGTTTACGGAGGATTCCATTTACTTTTTAGTTTTGTTAGGATGTCATGGGTCTTGTCCTGACTTCCATCTTTGTCATTTAGAGGCTTCATAGATAGATAGACAATAGAAGTTGAGAAGTCTTTTCATTTCTTTGTTAATTGTGTTAAAGACTTGAGTTGCCTATTTCTGGCTAGTTGAATATTCTATTATATTTTGAGTTAATTATTTTGATACTTTTGAGTTAAAGATTTGCATTTGAGTTCATCAGGTATTGAGTAAGTCTTTCGCTGAGTATTGAGCCAAGCCAAAGGTTCGCTTGGGGCCAACAATGGTTCTTGAGTGCCGCCCACATCCAAGGTGTAGGCTCGGGGTGTGACACTATTCGACTGAGGTTGTTCCCTTTTTATTTGATAGGCGAAGTTACTAAATTGTTAATCGACTACCACATAATTTTATCAAGAATTGACTGAGTCATTTCACTAGAGGTTTTTCCCTCCTTAAAAGATGATGATATTGAGGGACGACATTCAAAACTTCAAAAGAGTAGATGGGGAACCCAAGCATGAAGCATGGCTACGCTTTAAAAGAGTTTTGATATAATACCCAAACCATGGTTTTTCAGACAAGTTGTTGTTGCAATACTTCTATCAGAGTCTTCATGCGGTAAATAAAGGATTGACTGACCATCTCATGCAAGGTGGTATAGTAAGACAACAATTTTTGGTGACATCAAGATTACCTTATGAAATGAAAAAGATTAATCAAGTTTTGCATACTAGTGAAGATCATGTATCGCTTCCACATTTGGGAAAGAGAAAAACTTGGAGCTTGATGAAAGTATTGTTAAGGTGACGGGTCAACTTGATATGTTGTCAAAACATGTCATGGGAAGTGTAACAATTTTTTTGAATTCAATTGAGGTGAGTCATGGGTATGCTACATCTTGAAATGCACGTGGACATTAACTCGAGAAGCAATTGATTAGAGAGTTTTTAGCTAAGTTATCCAAAGCTTGCCAGAAATCAAGGTTGGAATGGGAGTAGTGACATCAGTTGGGAAGATATTGATGGGTGTGAGAGAAGGGAAAATTGGAAAGGAAGTTAATGTGATAGAGGGAGGTATGTGTCACTTCATGACTTAACTAACCCAGAAAACACTTAAACTAAAGAATTTCTAGCCATGATTCTTGATAAGGTGGAAGGGTCTCATATGATCTTGGAAGAGATGAGAAGTGATGTCTCGGCGTTTTCAACTACAGTGATTTCACATTCATCATTCATTAAATTACTTAAATGGAAGATGGGTCAGCTGGTCATGCATATTTTTCAAGTCCAAAGGAAGAATTGGCAGACCATGTGAAAGAAGGCTCAGTGAATGCTACTCAAGTGTTAGACATAGTAACTCGAAGTGAAAAGATGTAGCAAAACGAATCAGTGATTGAAAAAATTGGTTACAAAAAGGTTGTTGCCGATCATGAACCATCTAAAGAGAGGGATGAACCAAAAGTAAATGATGCTAAAAGTGATCCAAAGTCAAATAATAAGGATGGTGGTGTAATAGCTTCAACCAATCAACCTCCAATAATCAAGATAATTCCTCCCTTTCCTCAATGATACAAGAAGAAATATGATACTGTCATGTTTCAAATGTTTTTGGGGATAGTGAATGACTTGAAGGTAAATATCCCTTTGGTGGATGCACTGATCGAAATTCCCTATTATGTAAAGTACATGAAGGAGTTACTAATGAAGAAGCAAATGACAGATTATCAAACTATTGAATTACCGCAAACTTTTAGTTATGTCATGACAAAAAATGCAGTCCTAAAAGAGATAATCTGGGAGAATTCACTATACCATGCACCATTGGTGCATGCACATTTTCTAAAGCTTTGTGCAATTTTTGTGCAAGCATAAAACAGATGTCATTGAAGGTATTTAAAGGTCTTGTGATTGAAGAACCGAAACCGACAAATATGATACTATTGATGGATGATCGTTCAATCAAAAGACCGATAAATGTAGTATAGAATGTCGTAGATAATATCGTCGAATGAGACACAGAGTTATTTTTTGGGCAAAATTACGGGAAACTATAAATAGCCTAGAGGAGAGAGAAAGAGGTGTGCAAAAATTGAGAGAAACAGTCTAAAAATTTTAGAGAGAGAAACACTTTTAATTGAGTGAGAACACCTTTAGTTTTGAGTTCTTTTAGATGTGTGAACTTGAATTTAGTAATTTGCAGTTGAATTTGGAGTGGGTTTGCTATTATGTGCTCAATTTCACGCTACCCATGGCTAATTTCATGCAAAGGTATAATTTATTTACACTTTGCAATGTGTGGCTAAAGCCCCAAACTATTGGCGTGTGATAATGGGATTGGGTGTTGATGTAATTTAGTGAGTTGGTTGAATTGCTCTATTTTATGGTTATTAATCATAGATTTGACTTATTGCCACGTGGTTAACTCATAAATTATGGTGGCCAACTAAGTTTCAGTTTCTATCTTGCATTGGTGCTTGAAAGAAACCAATATAAGTGGGTAATCTATTCAATAACTGCAATTTAGTGTACTTAATTGCAGACCTTGTGTTTTGGATTGTTTAGGATGACATATAGATGAGATCGAAAGGAGATTTTACGCAAGGATGCTTTGAGATTGAAAGAATATTAACATCAATTATGATGACCTAGATTATTTGTGATTAATTAGTTGTAACGAGTAATTCTACAATATCCCAGGTGAAATCAACATTCGATCCCCACACCCCTAGAGTCAATCAGTTTCATGAATCATCAATTATTTCAATACTATCAATTGGGTATTTAAATTAGTGTTGTTAAAACTGGTGAGTTTCTCCACCCATTAGCTATTTCAACTTCATAGATATTAATTGCTAGTTAACTCTCTAATTCAATTCTTGACCGCACACCATTCCATATGGGATTTCATCCTGACTCATAGTTGGGTATTTTTATTGACGACGGTCATTTTTCCTTTTAATTGGTTTTAAAGAGGACATTTGAGCATTATCAGGAACCCTTCTACGACCACTTCCTATGGACCGTATAACTTTCTATGCACCGTCCTGGTGGTCTATAGAAAACATCAGAGATCTGAATATCCAAAAATACTTAAGGCCATTTCTACAACTCTCATCTACGAACCGTAGAACCTTATACAGTCTGTAAGTAGGACCTGTAGACTTGAACCTGCAGTCAACTATGCAACCATTCTTTTTTCGAGGTGTTACAAATTAACACCCCATTTGTTGATAGATTTTTAACATCTATTTTGAAATAAATAATCTATGTTTAACAAATATTTGGTTGCCTCATTCTGATTGGTTCACGTGAGTCATCAAGCTTATGAAAAATATTAAATGATACAATTACTTGTGTTTGACCAATACATACCATTTTGAATTTTATTTTGTTCCTATTTTGACCAAAGATTTTAATTGGTCATTATTTGACCAGATATTAACACCTCATTTGAAGAAAAAATTTCAAAATTTGATTCAAAATGTATTGGTCAAACTCTAACTTAGATATAAAATCATTGATATAACCCTAAAATTTTCAAACATTCTTTCTCTTTCCTCTAAACAAAGTTTTCTCTAGCATAAACTGTGAAAACACCTTCTTATAGATAATTCTTTTTTGTCTTATGGATTTCCAAGAATCACCATTGATACACCAACAAAAACAAGAACAACCCCCACCCCCACATGGACATGGAAGAATGGTTGCTCCCCCACCCCATACCCGCCAACAAGAGCAAACCAACTCCTACATGTTTCCTACAAAAATCATTTTCCATCAACCTCAACAACGGAAGAAGAGAGGCCCACCAAGGAAGTCTTCAGCTCATGGATTTCCCCTCTCTCCCATAAATTTTTTTGAATCTCATGGAGCTTGTGCTTCAGAAAAGCTCTCTAAGAAGACTCGTGGGAGGCCCCAGGGCTTTGGAGAAAAGAACCGACCAAAATATTTAGGTATATATCTTCTCATTATTTCTTTAATTATGTATGCTTTTAAAATGGGAAGGATTGAACTCATATACACTTGCTTTAATTCCTTTAGTAGTGAATCATGAAGATTCTAGTGCTAATGGTGATTTTACTAGTATTTCTTCTTCTAAAATTCCAGGTAAGAACCCAATGTCGTTGTGCTCTGGAAACAAGCAGAAGGAAGCAGCTCTAGGTATATATGTCTTCATAATTCTTCGAAAGAAAATATAGTTTGAATTTTGGGAAGTGAAAAGTGTCAAGTAATTATATTTTTTTATCAATGTTTACCAATATAATACATGCATCACAATGATAGTGGAATTTTTTTATGGTTGGTAGATGCAGTTGAAGCTAGATGGATGCGACACTTAATCTTTGTGCATATTGGGGAGGTAAAATCTGTCTTTCTTATTGACTTTTGAGCTATAGTATGACATTCAAAACTTTAATCAACTTGTGTATTATGTACAATTATTGCATATTTTGTTTTGTGTTGTGTTGTTCTACAAGATTCTTGAGTTTCAAATTTCTTATGAGAGAAAGGAAGAAAGTGATTTACCTTTTTTTTTGTTGGATTCATTTTTATGAAATGGACATTCTCTCATTTTTATTTTACCCATAATTAAATTTCTTCTTTAAGGCTTACTTGAATCGAAGTCCCATTCTAATGAATTTTTTTGTTAACTTTACAAAATGATGTAAATATGCTACCCTGGCCACATGACATTGTAGGTAAGCTAATAGCCTTCTCACAACAAGGACCACAACGATGGATAGTTTGTATAGCTGCAATGTAACTGGAGTCGTATGTAGTGTAACACCATAATTAGACTTGTTGTTTAAGGATGACTTTAATCGATGTCCCACTCTTGTGAACTTTTTGGTTAACTTGACAAAATGATAAAAACAAAAGTGTTACTTTGGCCACAGGATGTTGTAGGTAAGCTAATAACATTCTTACAACGTGGACCACGACCACAGGTAGTTTGTATTATATCTGCAACTAGAGTCATATGTAGTGTGAAGCTCTCGGAGTCTATAATTGGTGGTGGAACTGTGACTTATGAGGTATGTATGAGTTTCAACTTAAAGACACTTACCCTTTATGTTGCATTTATTATGAGGCATGTATGATAGTTTATGCTTAGTTTGTCTATAAATATGGTATAATTTATTTTATTTGAGTTTGTTGGTTGTGTTATTTGATAATTATATTTTTTTCGTGTTTAATTTTAGATATATATACACACACACAAGCACACACTTGCATAAAAATTTCTTTTGGCATTAGAAAAATAATTCGTTAGAGTATATCCTCTTAGATGTACTCCTTCTAGCTCATTCTATTACCTTTTAAAGAATCATTATGTTAGAAGTATTTTGTTTATAGGTATGATGAATGTACTTGAAGTGGATGAAACACAATAAAACTATCAATAGATGGTGTAAGCCTATCATTCTGCTATAATGACAAAGACTATTTTTCCTTTATGCATCCTAATTATTAATCTTGAGATATCAATTAGTAGTAGTTGGTTATCACCTTGTGATTTTGTTGTTGACGTAGAAAAATTGAGAGTAGCTAGAATATTGCTTTAGCTAATTTTGATTACTAAATAATCTGGAACGAGTTGTCATACTAGTTTTCCAGTTGATTTGGCTTGTCTTTTTGGATTTATCATAGATATTATGCACAAGTAATTGGATGTACATTTATTGCAAAAGTCATGAAGCTTCTTATATATTGAATTGGATAAAGGTGATCAATTTGTGTACATTGATTGTCTTCTAGCATACCTATTTAGCATTGGTCATTGAGGGTACATTGATTGTCTTCTAGCATACCTATTTAAAATTGATGATCGAGCTTGTTGTTATTCTTTAAATGCATGGTCAATATGATATCATCTCATTATCAAGCTCATTGCTACTACCAGACAATGATGATACCCTTGGAATAACGGGTGGTCTAAGTGTGTTACTGTCTAGGCCCGATGGAAGTAATATTTGTGGCATTGTAGCAGAAATGCTCAAGGCTTCTTCTCCGGTAGAGGTGCTCTTCTTACTACCTCTGTCCTTGCATTCATTTGTTTCTCTATTTCCTTTTGGATAGACTAGTAGTGCATGGCTCGAAACATAGTGGCTAGTAAGTCCACCTCTCTATCATTCATTTAAATAGTTTGCTTTTGTTTGTGATAGGGTTCAAACTTTCAACCGTAACATGTGTTTAACATGCACATTGTGTGTTGCTTTTTATTTACTACACAAACGCCTTGTGTCATCCTTGCACTAATGTTTGAGTGCATACTATGTACTTGCTAACTATTTTCATTTATCTACCAGCTAGTTGTGAGTAGCTATATTCCAGAAACGGAAAAGCCTATGCCTGAGGCATCATCGTCAACTTGTTGATTCCCCAGGACTGAGTAGGCAGTTGATCGCAAATTCGAACGGACAAAATTTAGGCATTGGTTCAAGTTTTTGGCTTATGCTGGCTTATAATTTTAGTCTTAGTTTATGTTATGGTGGCCTGTGATTGAATATTTGTTTATTCGTAAATTGAAAAATTTAAGCCAATTATGTTTGCAAACTTTCTTCTAGATTAGGTCTTAATGCAATTACTCCTAATTGTCTTTATATTTGAATATATCCAAAAGTTTCATTTATTAGAACATACAGAAGTATGCTTACTTTTATTTTTTCATTATAGACCACAACAAACCATTAATTTTTCCTCAAAGACTTCTTAAACGTTTTGTTAAATGATTCATTGACCATGTTAAATCATGCAATTTGAACCTTCATTTCAATATTTTATCCAATCTTCATTGATCATTATGATACTCCCTTGACTTCAGTAGAAATTCTGTTATAACATGTTTGGTCTCATAATTTGTATCATGTTGCCCGGATATAAACCTCTATTGCCTTTACTCCATTTGTGATGGATTAACTTATATATCTTGATAACATAAATATAGTGTAAATCTTATACATATCAGATAATGTGAGAATTAAGAAACAACTAGAAGCTTTAGGTATATTTTTCATCATTAGTGTTTTAACTATGTATCTATCTTCTAATTTGGGAAGGGTTTAATTGATATATATACATTCATATCATAAATAATTTAACTTATATGCACCGACTATATAAAAAAATTTGACTCTATTACTGTTGTTAGTGTTGTACTTTTTAGGTTGTTAATCCCATTTCTTATGAATATTTATATGTAGTTAACTTGACATTTAAGCTTATTTTTAAATTATTGAAGCTAGATTATAGGAATTCCCATGTCTTTATAAATATTGTAATTGTGTATCTAGTGTCTACTTTGAAAGGATTTAACTTATATATACCGATAACATAGATAATATAAATAATTTTGTTTTATTGGTGTATTTTGTTGTAGCAAGTAATCAATCTTAATTTTTACGTTACTAATCCTTTCTTTAGTAACGAGTATATGCAGTTAACCTGTCATTTTTGCTATCAATGCATAGTGCTTAAATTCATTTGAAAAATATATAAGGTAAATTTTAGGATTGCTGTTTTGTTTCCTCAACTCTCTTCTATGTCCCAATTTGTTTGGTACTGACCGCTTTTCAGAATCAAGTTAACAAACTTTAGGGGACAAATAAAGTATATTAGTTTGATTTTTAAAAATTGAAGTTTAGCTATTTGAATATTTGGAGTAGTACTGTAAGTTGTTATTCTCGTAGGAAAATAGTGAAAATTTTATGTGTGTTGACCTAGGGTGTGGTATCTAATAATCTTTGCAAAAATTTGCATGTGATTTGAATATTTGTAAGTAAATTAAAGAAATTATCGTTGTGATTTTTCCTTAAGGTCCCGAAATTGAAGCAAAAACAATAGGGAAGGGACCAAATATCGTCTGGTCCATTTTAATTTCTCTCTTATCTTTTATATCAAATTTTAAAAAAAATAACCATAACTTGCATTAATTACGATGTTTTCATTTGGTTCTATCGTATGATAGTTTTTCTCCCGAGTAGAGAAAAAAAGACGGAAAAAGAAGACCAATATAATTTGGTCATGCACTACATCGATCAACAATTTTACTAGCTCATAGGTGTGAAACTTTGGCCAATAAAGATGTTAAAGTGGACAAGTTAGATCTAAAATGAGGTAGAATTAGCTAACGATGTAACATCATTGAAGAAAAAAGGTTCATATATGTTAACTACTAATTTGAAATATGTTTTAAACTTGTACAATAACAACATGAATTGAAATTTTTTTTTAAAATTAATATAGTTGAATTTAACTTGGAGTATTTTTTAGACTTGTATGATGACTACATAGCCGATATGAAATAAATGAACACTTGAATTAAAAGGAGTTACGACATGATTGTAATGAAGATGTTTTTTAAAAAATATTCTCAACAAAATGTGACTGGTCAAGAAAAATTCTATCAAACTTATAGTATAAAAAATTGCCTCAAAGAAAATTTCTATCACAGGTGTCGTATAAAAAATTGTCTCACCAAAGAATATTTTTTGTTTCTCCAATAACAATAATGTTAAAGAAAGATCAATAAATCATAATATATAGAGGCAAATAATAGCATGTGAATTATTCCAAATTGATGATATATACTTATCACACTTATTTATTTTTAAATCATTTTAAATATATACATGAATCAAACTTTTCATGTCATTATTTTGGTGTCTCTTTCAAGTCATATAGGAATTTAAGCCTCTTTTGGGTTACAATTGGATTTCTCGAGTCATGATAGTCCCTACTATAACCCACCAGTAGGTAATCAAGTTTGGAATGACAAGTAACGGATATAAGGGTAGAAACAAAGTGAAAATATACAATCTACCAAAATTAGCAAAAGAATTAAGCGGAAGATTGTCATATATACAAAATCAAAAGATCTCTCCCAGAACCTAGAAGTCCCAAGTATATAGATTCTAACAAAGAGAGTACAAGTTCCAAAAGTGGACCAAAACAGACTATCTTATCTCAAATTACAAAAGTATACTCAGCTAAAATAGATGGAGACATGTATGATCCAGGATGCCATGTGCTCACCCTCATCTTTAAATATGTCAAATGTTGGTTCGAAGTCAATGTTGATAGTTGGTGCTCGGACCTGCATTACAAAACATATATAAAGTGTAGCATGAGTACCAAAATAACACATACTTAGTAGGAATCATAGGTTAACTGAGCAAGAAAAGTAAAGGCAATATGACAAGAGAACATCTAACAAAAAATTTACATGAGTGTAGAAAAGAGCTGAAACGAAGTAAGTAAATACCTAACTAAAACCTACCTAGACCCCATAAGTCCAGAAGGTACACTCACGTGCAAGTTTTAGTAAAAACCCAAATGAACCCTCATAAACCTTACATGAACACAGATTAGCTACAACTACTGAGAACATTTTCTCGCGAATCAAGAGTCGGAGAGTGTGCAGCCCAGACCTCGAACCATGGATAGCATCACAAAGAACTAATAGGATCTAGCCAGTATGTATCAACTCTGTAAGGATAAAGAGCCCAAATAATAGATTGTGGTTGAAGATCAAATGGCAAGACTTCAACTATGAGACTAATAATATCTTAACATGACTAGACCTTAAATTTGCGACCAGTAATAGAGCAGCGTGAACAGACCTTAAATCTATGAACAATAAGGCTAGTAAAGAATCTCATATCCAAATCATTGCAATAAGGCCATTGTGGAAAATGTCCACACCAAGGTAATTAATACAATACTCCAAGCATGATCATTTGTAGATTTTGACTCATTAAAGGCCTATATAGTTCAACGTATAGTACCCTTAATGCCTATTTTGTGTTATTCTGATAATATTTTTGTGATTTGCAACTATGAGGGGATAAAAGGATAAAGTCAATGATGAATGAATAAGAAAAGAGGCCAAAATCACTTTAAAAGTGTAAAAACCCTTAATTGATGGTCACCTACATAGAAACGTGAATCACCAAACCGGCTACTTATCTCCGAAATTGACAGTGTTTGAGAATTAAGTGTAAAATCAGATCGGTGAAGAGATGTTACAATGGCGTTCCGCTGAATGAACATAGTCGATCCTAATTTCATCGCAGAAAGTTAAGAGTGTTGAGAAAAAATTAAGGCTAAACTAGGCAAACAAGGTGGAATTCGGCAACTCACCGATGGTGAAATCCACCAAAGTAAAGTCTCAATGCCAATTGTAAGGTAAGGAAAGCCAGGTATGATGAAATTCTCTTTTCAAATAGTTATTAATTTGATCTTATTATTAGAATATTTAGATTCATCGTAGTAGTTGACCTATTAGGAGGAGGGCCCTATAATAGTTTCTAGTCTTACTTCCATGGTGTAATACCTCAAATTTGAAAAAGGGAAAAGATTGCAAAAGTAGTAGCTACTGGTTCAGGTCTTCGAGACCAGTCTACAGTTTGTAGAACATTCTACGGGTCGTAGAGTAGTCTCATAAAAAGGGAGAAAATAATATTTGATTAATCATGTTTCTGAACTTTTCTACAAGTGAGCAGGATGGCCCGTCAACGAGTCATAGATAAGTCTCGTAAGAAGGTCCTAGCCATAGTGAAATTTTAAGGGTAGAGTAGATTTCTACTGTTGAGGTCTACGGACCGTAGGAAGCTTTACAGGTCATAGATAGGTTTCTTCAAAAGTTGGAAAAACATTTAGACTTCTGAACTTTTTTGTGGCTGACCAGGACGGTCGTTAGAAAGTCCTACAGACCGTAGGTCCAAACCATAGAGAGTTCTAACAGTTATTTCTTAGGGGATTTTGGGCCTTTTCCTGAATGTTTAAATCCTATACTATGTTGCATTTGACTCTACTAAGCCCTATATAAAGCCTTTAAGTCCTATATATACCCATTTTAACCCATTCTTCTATGTCCCCAAAACTCAACCAAACTCATTCTCCCAAATTCCCTCTCAAACCTAAGGAAGAAGAAGAAGCAAGGGTTCACTCCAAGGTCTTCAATTCACCATTCATCTTGGGCTTTGAATATCAAGGTATGTGGGTATTCATTCGTGGAGTCCATTCATCTATGAGGTCCCCATGATTTTCAATTTCTTAATTCAATTTCAATTTATCAAATTAGGAATCTTCTTAATTATCCATTGGTTTTTTTTAATTATGATTCAATGGGTGTTTTTCAATCTGCTATTGCATGATTTAATGAACTTACAAAATAGTGAGTTGAAATCATATGAACACATGCATGATCCATGATTTTTAACTATGAACTTGTGAAGAGTCCATGAACTTATGAAAGACGAATTTTGAAGGATAATGCATATCTTATGAAACTGATGTTTATGATGATAGAGTTCTTTTAGGTGAAAGTATCAATGTTGTTGTGAAAGGTTTTCTCACCTAAAAATTTGATCATGATGTCTAAAGGTATTTCGTACATATGGATTCACATTGGTGAAATGTTTTCTCAAGTATGCTTGAATTATTATTTAAGGAGCTATTACATTAATGTTAAAGAAAGATCAATAACTCTTACTATATAGAGGTATATAATAGAACGTGAATTATTCCAAATTGATGATATATACACTTATCACACTTTTTATTTTAAAATCATTTTCAATCATACATGAATCAAACTATTCAAGTCATTCTTTTTGTGTCTCTTTCAAGGCATATGTGAATTTAAGCCTCTTTTGGGTTACAATTGGATTTCTCGAGTCATTACAGTCCCCATTATAACCCTCCAGTAGGTAATCAAACCCGGAAGGACAAGTAATGGATATAAGGGTAGAAACAAAGTAAAAATATACAATCTACCAAAATTAGCAGAAGAATTACGTGGAAGCTTGTCATACATACAAAATCAAAAGACCCCTCCTACAACCTAGAAGTCACAAGTATAGAGATGCTAACAAAGAGAGTACAAGTTCCAAAAGTGGACAAAACAGACTAGCTTATCTCAAATTACAAAAGTCTACTCAGCTAAAACAGACGGAGACATGTATGATCCAGGATGCCATGTGCTCACCCTCGTCTCTAAATATGTCAAATGTTGTTTCGAAGTCAATGTTGATAGTTGGTGCTCGGACCTGCATTACAAAACATATATAAAGTGTAGCATGAGTACCAAAATAATAGGTACTTAGTAGGAATCATGGGCTAACTGGGCGAGAAAAGTAAAGGCAATATGAAAAGAGGAAATCTAACAAAAAATGTACATTCGTGTAGAAAAGAGCTAAAACGAAGTAATAAATACCTAACTAAAATCTAACTAGACCCCATTAGCCCAGAAGGTACACTCAAGTGCGAGTTTAAGTAAAAACCCAAATGGGCCCTCATAAACCTTACATGTACACATATTAGCTACAACTACTGAGAATATTTTCCCGTGAATCAAGAGTCGGAGAGTGTGCAGCCCAAACCTCCAACCATGGATAGCGTCCCAAAGAACTAATAGGATCTAGCCAGTATGTATCAATTCTGCGAGGATAAAGAGCCTGAATAATAGACTATGGCTGAAGATCAAATGGCAAGACTTCAACTCTAAGAATAATAATATCTCAACATGACCAGACCTTAAATCTGCGACTAGTAATAGAGCAGCGTGACCACACCTTAAATTTGTGAACAATAAGGCTAGTAAAGAATCTCATATCCAAATCATGGCAATAAGGCCATTGTGGAAAACGTCCACACCAAGGTAGTCAATACAATACTCCAAGCCTAATCATTTGTAAATTTCCACTCGTTTAAGGCATATATAGTTCAACAATAACTATCCTTAATACCTATTTTGTCTTATTCTGATAATAATTTTGCGATTTTCAGCTATGAGGGGTAAAAGGATAAATGCAATGATGAATGAATAAGAAAAGAGGCCAAAAACACTTAAAAAGTGTAAAAACCCTTAACTTATGGTCGCCTACACAGAAAGGTGAATCACCAAATAGGCTACTTATTGCCGAAACTAACAGTGTTTTAGAATTAACTGTCAAATCAGATCGGCGAAGAGATGTCACAACGGCATTCCACTGAATGAACATAGTCAATCCCAATTTCATCACGGAAAGTTAAAGAGTCTAGAGAAAAATAAAGGCTAAACTAGGCAAACAAGGTGGAATTCGGCGATTCACTCATGGTGAAATCCGCCAAAGTAAAGTCTCAATGCCAGTTGTAAGGTAAGGAAAGCCAGGTATGATGAAATTTTCTTTTCAAATAGTTATTAATTCGATCTTATTATTAGAATATTTAGATTCATCTTAGTAATTGACCTATTAGAAGGAGGGCCCTATAATAGTTGCTAGTCTTACTTCCATGGTGTAATACATCGGATTTGAAAAAGGGAAAAGATTGCATAAATAGTAGCTATTGGTTCAGGTCTATGAGACCAGTCTAGGGTTTGTAGAACTTTCTACGGGTTGTAGAGTAGTCTCATAAAAAGGGAGAAAATAATATTTGATTAATCATGTTTCTCAACTTTTCTACAAATGAGCAGGATGGCCCATTAATGAGTTATAGATAAGTCTCGTAAGAAGGGCCTAGACATAGTGAAATTTTAAGGCTAGAGTAGATTTCTACTATTGGGGTCTACGAACCGTAAGAAGTCTTACAGGTCATAGATAGGTTTCGTCAAAAGTTGGAAAAACATTTAGGCTTCTGAACTTTTCTATGGTTGACCAGGACGGTCGTTAAAAAGTCCTACAAACCGTAGGTCCAAACCATAGAGAGTTCTGACAGTTATTTCTTATGGGATTTTTGGTCTTTTCTTGAATGTTTAAATCCTATACTATGTCGCTTTTGCCTCTACTAAGCCCTATATAAATCCTTTAAGTCCTATATATACCCATTTTAAACCCATTCCTCCATGTCCCCAAAACTCAACCAAACTCATTCTCCCAAATTCCCTCAGAAACTTAAGAAAGAGGAAGAATCTAGGGTTCACTCCAAGGTCTTCAATTCACCATTCTTCTTGGGCTTTGAATATCAAGGTATGTGGGTATTCATTCGTGGAGTCCATTCATCTATGAGGTCCCCAAGATTTTGAATTTCTTAATTCAATTTCAATTTATCAAATTAGGAATCTTCTTTATTCTCCATTGGTTCTATTTCATTATGATTCAATTGGTGTTTTTCAATCTTCTATTGCATTATTTAATGAACTTACATAATAGTGAGTTTAAATCATATGAACCCATGCATGATCCATGATTTTTAACTATGAACTTGTGAAGAGTCCATGAACTTATGAAAGATGAATTTTGAAGGCTTATACATATCTTATGAAAATGATGTTTCTGATGATAGAGTTCTTTTAGGTGAAAGTATCAATGTTGTTGTGAAAGGTTTTCTCAGCTGAAAATATGATCATGATGTCTAAAGGTATTTCACACAAATTGATTCACATTGGTGAAATGTTTTCTCACCTATGCTTGCATTATTATTTAAGGAGCTATTCTATGTTTTGATCTTTAAGATTGGATTTGGTATTGTTCATAGACTTTGCTATGTTATAATGATATTTGAATTTTATATGTTCCATTGGGATTTTGACTTAGGACCGAGAGGACTTTGATGTGGAGGCTCAAATTGGGTAGCCTCTAGTAGCAACCTCTAGTTCCTAATTATGTGCCCCTGTAGGATTGTCTTAAATGATTTAGATAGTGGATCTATTTAGTAAAAGATGATGTGTACAGATTCTACCTTGAAAAATAGAATACCTTATTTTGGTACGAGGTATATACCTGATTCCATGACATAGCTCTTATTGTCTTATTGTCGGTTAAAGCTAATATCCCACAAAACGATTATGTTTCTTCAAAGCTTTGTTAAGTCTCTTATTTCAAATGCCTTGACCGTGTCTTATGATTTACACGTTGCTTCTTCTTTAAACTTTCAAATGTTCAAATGTTGGTCATGCATTATATTCTTAAGCTTTGTATGCCATCATGTATATTTATGCATATTGCCCCATACTTAGTACATTCCTTGTACTAATGCATTCTTGTGCCTACATTGTTTCATTAATATTGGGTCCTACGCTCCTACCTCCCACTCGCGTGGCTAGTGGATCATTCTACTGGATTCAAAAGTTGGTGAGTCCTCATGTTTCAAGGAATGAGACACTTTTACTAGCTTTATGTATTTCAGGGGTCTATACGTCATGTTACACCTAGTGTATACTTTGGGTCGTGACAAACTTGGTATTCAGAGCACAAGATTTAGAAAGGTCCTAGGATGTCTCACATAAAGTCTTGTTCATGAGTGTGAAGCGTACCATATTTATGGATAGAAAGATAGAAGTCATTTAGGAAATTCCACTTCTTTCATCACTCCAAATTCGTGTGATAGAGTTTAACCCTCTATGTCTCTCTTCTAATCCTTATCCGATGCTTTTCAGGATATGGCCCCTCAAAGAGTATACGTGAGAAGGAATGTGAATGAGAATGTGGAACAAGGATCTCTTCAAGTTTCGACTAACCCTATGGCCGAGCAAGTGACCAATGCGCAGTTCCAAGCCGTTTTTCATGTTTTGGACCAAACTATGATGGCTTAAGTCAATAGGGAGGTTGTGTTCCCTGTGAACCTAAATTTGGGTACAGTGGAAACTAGAGTGAGGGACTTCACTAGAATGAATCCTCCAGAGTTTCATGGTTTCAGGGTTGAGGAAGATCCTCAAGAGTTGATTGATGAGGTGTATAAGGTATTGATGATCATGGGAATGACGTTGGTGGAAAAAATAGAATTTTCCTCTTAACAATTTAACGGTGTTGCTCAAGTTTGGTTCAACCAATGGAAAGAAGAGAGAGAGGTTGATGCGGGTCCTCTTGATTGGAAAACGTTTAAGGTTACTTTCCTTGATAGGTCATTTCCCCTTGAGATGAGGGAAGAAAAGGCAGTTGAATTCATCAACCTTAGTCAAGGAAATATGAGTGTGAAGGAGTATGCGTTGAAGTTTACTTAATTGGCTAAGTATGCTCCAACTATGGTTGCCGACTCTAGGGCAAAGATGAGTAAGTTTGTTTCGGTTGTTTCTGAAATTGTGATTAAGGAATGTCGTACCACCATGATGATTAAGGAAATGGACATTTCTCATTTAATGATTCATGCTTAAAAAACTGAAGAGGAAAAGCTTAAGGAAAGGTCTATGGAGGCAAAAGGGGCAAAGACCAGCGATGGTGCCTTTTCATATTGAAGGTCTAATGGACATGGTCGCTCTAAATTCCCACAAAGGTTTTCCATTCAAGGTTCCTCTAATGCTCTGGCTCCTAAATTTAACAATGAAAGGATTTCTAACCCTAAGCTTAAAGGAGGAAATGGTGGTTGAAATGGATCTTCGGTTACAGCGTACCAAAAGTATGGCGAGAGTCATTTGTGAAAATTCTTGATGGATACGGATAATTGTCTTTTGTTGTTGTAAGGGTGGTCACCACTTGAGAAATTTTCCATCTAGAATCGACAAGGAAAAATATGGTGGCCAAGCTCGGTCTAGTGGTTTGGTTTCGAGTGCTCCTAAGCAAAACTATTTGATGCACTCCAAACTCGACATGAACAAGAGGGTTCTCCCAATGTGGTTACCGGTATGTTGAAAGTCTTCCATCTTGATGTTTATGCTTTACTTGATCCCGGTGCTACTTTTTTATTTTGTGATGCTATATGTGGCTATGAGGTTTGATGTTTCTCCGGATGTGTTGTAGACCCTTTTTCTATCTGTATTCATATTGGTGAATCTATTATCGCTAAGAAAGTCTATAGAAATTGCCGAGTCTCCTTTTCATGTAGAGTCATTTATGTTGATCTAGTAGAGCTTGATATGTTGGATTTTGATGTTATTCTCGGTATGGATTGGTTGCATTCTTGTTTGCCTATGGTTATCGTAAAACCCATTTGGTTAAGTTTTAGTTTCAAAATGAGTACGTCCTAGAGTGGAAAGCGGGAAATTCTATGCCCAAGGGTCAGTTTTATAATATCTCAAAAATTCTAATTTAAGACTCGAGTCATTCTTTATGGTGAATAAGATTTGTACTGAGTGATTCTAAATTTTCTTAGATGTTAAGGTCACAAAACAATTCCCTAGCATAAAGTGGAGTTGAAAACTTTCCTTCCAATTAAGTTCCACTATGAGATTTTCTTGGGTCAACTTCAAATGACCACATATTTCAGCATATAAGAGTTACGTGGCCCATAACCTATCAAACTTAAGGTATTTGAATCTTCTTTCCAATGTCACCAATTTCACAACAATTCGAGTTTTGAGTAAAATGTTATGACCATTTTAGTAATCTACTACAGTGCAGTAACGAATTAGCCAACGGGAAAATATTAAAAAGAATCGTTTTTATCTTTTTACCTCTAAGAAAACCCTAAACGAATTCCTTGACTAATTAAAGGCCCAAAATAATCATATATTCATCTCTTAATCCCCAATTCTCTTCTCTCTCCTAAGGCACAACCCAAAGGAAAATCAAAGTAGTAGACTTCCATTCAAGATTCTTTCATTCTTTCTCAAAACTCTTCTTCAAGGTAAGTTCTTCTCCAAGAATTCCATTATTTCCTATTCAAATTCCTCCATACAATTATGAATCACTAATGAAAATCATAATTCTTGGCCATAAAGATTTCAAGAAACTAATTCAAGAATCTCAAGAAAGGTTTTCTTGATTGTTCTCCTTCAAGATAGGGTTTCAAGGCTTCTAATCAAGTTCTTCTTCAAGATTCTTCATGAATCTTCTTATTTGAGGTATGTAAGACTATCATAGTGTTGGACTATTTCATCCTCACGCCCTACATCTACTTTCAAATCATTAAAAGAGTAATCTAGAATTCTATCCCTAGATTTCAGTATTCTTGAGTTGAGTTGATTTTGAGTTCTTGAGTTCCTGATTCTTTTGAAATTCTATTCCTAATTATTATATTACAATATTTTATACATTAATATTCTTGATTTTATTAGTTCATGCCTATATTTCAACATGAACCATACGTATTGACTATTCTTGAGATGAATAGTATCATTGAGTTCTGAGTTCTGAGTTTTTGAGTCGTTGGTTGCGTTCTTGTGTTTGAGTACTGAGTTTCCATATTGATATTAAGACCCCTAAGTTGAGTAGTTCATGTCCATAATTTCGTATGAACCCTATGAATTGAGTTATACATTTTGAGAAGCTTTTTAAAGCCAACATTTGAGTTTTAAACAGAGTTTTTGAAAAAGTAGAAAGGTGTTTTGAGAATGTTTTTAAAACATGATTAGTATGACAGCTGAGTATGCCATCAATGTTTAAGCAGTATGGTATCTACATATACCATCAATGTTTAAGCAGTATGGCATCTACATATACCATCAATGTTTATGTTGTATGACTTCCTGAGTCATCAATGATCTTATCACAATATGATTTTGATATATTTTTGAGAAAGAGTTTTCAAGTATTCCCAAAGGTATCTGTTTTTACATTGATAAAAGAGAAACTTTGATTTCTAATGAGTTATGAGTTCAAAGATATTTCAAGAGCATTTACCTCTTTTAAGAGGATAGTTTGAGCAATTATCTCAAACTAGAGGAAGAGTATGTTTTTAACCGTTGCGCATGACTATATATTATTGGGAGTAGTATTGAGCACCGATATGGGAATGAGTTCAGACAACTCACATTCTTCATAAACCATGTATGCCAACATGGGTACATGATCATACTTTTTAGATGAACTCTAAGTGCCTTCAGGCAGAGCTTAGTGGATCCACTTAGTTGAGGTGTCCTATATATATCCCGGCAAGGTATAAGATAGTTCTGGCAGCGTGGGCGAGACGATGTATCATCATGTAGCTCATAGTGATTGTTGTCGTTTAGAGAATCTTCCAAATACAGTTAAAAGTGTATTTTTATCATATCACTTAATATGTTGAGTTCGGAGATAAGTAAGTATTTTTGTAAAATTTTAATGATTTCAATCATTTATTTCATTACTTTCAGTTTAGTATATATATATATATATTGCAGTCCTTTCATTCAGTTATTTGTTATTCAACTATATTACATACTCATACATTTAATGTACTGATGTCATTCGACCTGTATCTTATAATGATGCAGATACAGGTTCTTAGGATCCTCAACAAGAGTCCATTGAGATCACTTCATTTTCTCACAAGCTTTTGAGAAAGACCTCTTTGCTTTCAAAGGACTCCAGTTTTATGAGTCATTTTGAGTAGTCGTGAGTCTTGTCCCGACACTCATCTATATATAGTAGAGGCTTCATAGATATATGGTTTTTTAGAGTCTTCCAATTTTCAGATATTTAATTTGACTTATGATTTATACTCAGTATATTCAGTAAAGTTTTGAGATTTAGTAAGCTGGTCTCAAAGGTTTCTTTCAATTTGATACTTATGTATTCTTGAGTTAGTCTTCCGCTTGTAGTCCGCCGGGATGAGGTTTCGCTTGGGGACCAACAATGGTACTCGAGTGTCGGCCACGTCCAGGGTGTAGGCTCAGATCGTGATAAACTTGGTATCAGAGCACAGAGTTCAAGTGTCCTAGGGTGTCTATTAAGTCGTCTCAAGTAGGATCTTATTTATGGTTGTGGGAGCCCCACTTCTATAAATGAGGGACTACAGCTATTTAAGAAAAGTTTCCCTTCTTTCATACTCTAAATTGTGCAATAGAATTATGTCATAAGTAACTTATTCATACTCATGTGTTTCTTAGATTCATTTGACTACCTCTAATACTCAAGGTAGTTGAAAAGCAAAGCCAGTTCCGTAGCAATGAGTTACTCTCAACAAAAGTCTTGAGATGTCATGAGACTGTAGAGGGGCTAGAGAGAAGCCCGTGAGTGAGCTTAAGTGTTCATATTTGAAAGAATGCACTCTTATCCATATGAATCGTGTATATTTATACCTATTTGACACAAAATGATAATTAATAAAAACACAAACATGTGTGCATCTCAAACGCATATACATTAAAAAATAGACCAATGCAATGTTGACACGTGACAATTGAATTAATTTTTTTTTATAAACTCTACTCAAATAATCCTAAATGGATTTTAAGAAAACAAAATATTATGTTTAAGTTAACCCACCCCACTCCACCCTTCTTCTGTCATTTTTTTCCGGCGAACTTATTTCCCTTTTTACTGCGCCTCAGCTACCAGTAAACCATGGCCTCTACCCTCCTTCTTCTTCTCCGCCGGATCTTGCTTTCCTTTTTACTAGGCTGCTGTGCATGAAACGCCCATAAATCATCGCCTCCATCCCTTTCAAGCGGGTGAAAATAGAAGTGTGGCATTAGAAAATCAAGGGCAGATGAATTAGTATGAACAAATATTATATTCTTGATTTTGTATAACTTACTACAAATTAAAAAATACCGTAAACTGAAAGTTATGAAATAAAATAAAGAAATGAGTTCTTTTTTAATGTTCTCCAACGTAATTGTCACGTAACATCACCAAAAATTAAATATCAAGAGCTTGAGTTACAACCGTGAGAGTAATGTTGCTATTGTGATCAAAACAAGTTTTCTTACAAATGAGGGGAGAAGATATTTATATATAGAGAGAGAAAATGTCCAAATGATCCTCCAACCTATTACCGGATTTTCAACTACACATCTATTCTCCGCGGGAGTCCTATTACCCTCTTGAACTACTTTAAAATGGAATAAATAGTCCCTTAAGTGCTGAGTTGGCATAGAGAGTGTATCTCACTCTCTAGTGAGTTGCCTAATGTTTTTTTAATTTCCGTTTTTTTTTTCTAATTTTCTTTGTTCTTTCTCTTTCTTCTTATTTATCTAGACAACATTTTTCACCATTATCATTATTGAAGCTTTTTCAATGGATGTTTGAAATAAAAATTATCAACAACAAATGCATTTAATGAATAAATAATTTTTCGATAAACTTATTTAGGACATATCTAACAAATTAATTTTTTTTTAAAAAAAAACATACCCATTAATTTATTTATTTTAAAGTGATGGATTCAAGAGTAACAAAATCAAAGTGAAGTAATTGTATATTTAAAAAATATTTTCAAACTTAATAAAAGAAACTAAAACAAAACAATTGCTTCTACAGTTTAAAAGAAGGATCCTACACGTTCTCCTACAATTCATGAAGAATCAAAATCAAAAACTCAAATTATAAATTAATCATGAAAATTTTAGAGGGAGAAATAATAAAGAATGGGGAAGAGAGAGAGAGGTTTCTCAAATTGGTGTTACAAATTGGTCTTCTCATGCGCGATTATTTTCAGTTGTCGGCGAAATCTTCAAGGGATGAATCTGATCTCGAATGTTCATGACCCATTTAATGTGTATTTGAAATTGTCCAAGGAAGAAAATCAAACGAAATGTAAAAAAATGTGGAAAATTGTTGAATTAGTTGGATGAAAGATTTGATTAATTAGGACATCTATCTTCTAAACTCTAGATATTCGGAGTAGATGAAAAGGTGAGTTGAATTTTTGTTTTTATAAAATGTTAGAGATATAGAAATTTATTGAGGTAAAAAATGATGTTTAGTGTATTTAGGTTGAAGAAAAGATTGGGGAAGAAAGAAAGAGGAAGGAGAAGAACTTTTTTTTAAAAAAAAATCATTAAATGGTGAAATACACGTGTCAAGTGCGTGTATTTCACCACAAGACAGATGACTGGTAATGACATTTCAGGGAGGAAATAATTCCACTTTAAAATAGCTCAGGGGGGAAATAGGACTCCCGTGAAGTATAAGTGTGTAGTTGGAAATCCGATTACAGATTGGGGGGTCATTTGGCCATTTTCTCTATATATTTATATATATATAGTTATTGATGAACTTTATTTCTAGACTTATCACTTCAGGAGCTAAATGGGCCAGCCATATTGTTCCTAACTTTCAATGATAAAAAAAGAGAGTAAATTTTAGGTTTAGCAAACATAAAATCATATTTGTTGTTATACATGTTTCAAGTTGTGTTTTATCGCAAACTTATGTTTGGTATGACTTTTCATGTATATAATTCGATTTACATATCCATGGAAATCTGTCTTTGTGTATTTCGGTGTAGTTACACATTACAGTTTGTGGGGTTATTTGTCATTTTGTCTATATATTTTTTTGTGATTTTTATTGGTAACTTTATTTCTGGACTTATCACTTCAGGAGCTAAATGGGCCAGCCATATTGTTCCTAACTTTCAATGATAAAAAAAGAGAGTAAATTTTAGGTTTAGCAAACATAAATATCGTATTTGTATGTTATAGTTATAGTTTGCATAATTGTGCTTTATAGAAAACTTTATGTTTGCTATGACTATTAATCTATATAATTCGATTTACATATACATAAAAATCTGTATTTGTATATTTCGGTATACTTACACATAAAAATTTGTACAAATATATGTAACTGTGTATATATATTTTTTTGTGATTTTCAGTCGTGTATGTATATGCGTATTATATGCATTTAAATATAAGTTTGTATATGTATATGTAACTGTATTTTTGTATACAGATAGACAAATTTCTCTCTCACTTTATACAAACACAAATTATACATTATATTTTATATTATTTGTGTTTAAATAAAGCAAGAAAGAGAGAAAGGCAAAAGAGAACTGATAGGGGAAGATCTGTATTTGTATAATTTATAGTGTATAGGACGAAAATATATATATTTGTATTTGTATATACAGTTTTCTCTCGCTGTATACAAACACAAATGCAATTTATACATTTGTATTTGTATAAAGTGAGAGAGGCGAGGGAGAGTGGCAAGCGAGATCTGGGAGAGTGGCGAGCGAGATTCGCTGGGGAGAGAAGCGAATGACAATTGTTGCTATGGAATACAATTAAATGAAACTGTGGTTATAACATTTAATTTGAATTAACAATTTCCTATTTTATACAATTTTTCTTAAAAAATAATGTCTCAAGGCTATACCGGGTGTTATTGATGTTGAGCGGGAGTTAACTAGCTAGCTCTTTAATTGTCACAGGTCATTTTTTTCATACATTCAAATGTCAAATTCGAATCTTAATTAATCCATAAAAGAAAGTATTATTTTTCTTTTATGGTTGGAAAAAATATGTGATTGACTGCTTTGATATATATGGTTGGTGCTCCAATATTGACGTTGAATTGTAACCAGATAATGTGGGAGGGTTTCCTTCTCATAAGTCTTACTTGGACTACAAATGATAGAATAAATACATTTCCATTCCAAAAGGTAAAGAGATGAAAAAGTTGGTGTGTAGCGTGACATGCCAGCTTATCAGTAGGGACCCATTTAATTGTCTAACTAATTGACTCATGTCCAAAAAAACTTTTCCCTAAACAGTCATTCTCTTTCCTTATATTTTTATTACTAGTTACTCACTATGACCATATTTACTTGTTTATTTTTTATTTGGTACATCTTTAATAATAAAATAATAATTAATATAGAGAGTTTATCATTTTATTTCTATTGATTGATAGAATTTCAAAATCAATTTACTCATTAAAGAGGTTCTACTTTTTTCAAAAACATTAATTATAAATAAATTAAGGGTATAATAAGTAAAAATATTATTTTTTCTTGATTTGTCAAAAGTGACAAGTAAAAAGTCAAAATTGGACAAGTAAAAAGGGGACAGAGGGAGTATGAAAAGTCTTGTGATGTGCCCGGGCCCAATATTTGTTCATAAATTTACTTTTAACATTTTTAATAAACGGTTTTAAATCATTTTAATAAGTGTAAAATAAATACTTGATAAATACCTCCTTTCGTCCCATATTTGATGGACACTTTCTATTTTACATGGTTATTAAAAAATCATTAATAGATTGATCAATTTACTATTTTTCCCTTTATCCATATTAATTAGCCTCTTGAAAAGAGAAATTTTGGATCTTCAAAATTTGTTTAAACTTCCAAAGTCATATTAATTGTAGGGGTAAAATGGAAAAATTAATTAACTCTATCCTGATTTAGTAAGTTCTCAAGTAATATGGGACAAATATTTTTAGTAAGATGTTCATTTAATATGAGATAGAGATAGTAAATGATATTGATTAAATGATTTTACGTTTTTACTGTCTAGGTAGTAAATCATCTCATTCTTTTTTCTCCCAAATCTAATATGAAGAGGCTATTGGGATGTCCATGATCAAAATATTTTTTTCATCAATCGTTCAATTTATACTCAAAGTACTTATAAAATCTACACGATATTAGCTAGATTCAAAGTAATAAAGTTAAAGCTAAAAAAATATGAATTTAAAACTAAAAAAACACTGCTAAAGCGGTTCCCCAAGTTCGAAAAAAAACACACTAATTAAATTAAAATAGAGCAACAGAAATAAATTTTCTTACTTTTTTCGAAAATATTTTGCTGAAGTAGGCACATCAACAAAGACGTTCTTGCTTCAGCCACACTCCCTCTTTAATATATATATATAAAACTGATTTTACCCTTTAAAATCTACTCATCCACTTAAATCCCCCAAAAGCTCCCAAGTCTTCTTCTCCAAATTCTTTTTAAGGATTCAAGGAAAAGCTAGGGTTCTTCAAGCATCAAGCTTCCTTCTCAGAATCCAAAATGTAGATCAATCAATGTATGTCAGGAATTCATCAATTGATAATCCTTTTCCATCCATTGAGTCCCAAGAAATTCTCAAATTCTACTTTAAGGCCTTACCCAAATTATAGGATTTTGTATGATTCTTCATAGGTTCAATTGTTTATAATTCAGTTCACTATATTTGATCTTATTATGCATGATTTGATTCAAATTACATGTTTTCAAGATGTTCCATATTAACACTTGCTATATGTCTATTTTATGATAGTTAATTGGAGCTTTGAAATTATGCATGTCTAGAAAATTATAGTGACTATGATTCTAGGGTAATTTCGAATAAAGCACATCATGTTTTCATGAAATAAGGTTGCTTCCGATTGAAGTACTCTTACTATGAAAGATTTCCATGATTTATCCACTTCCGATTGAAGTGTTGTTTTGTTAAAAAAATATTATCATGAATTAGATGCTTTCGGTTAAGTGTCTTCTATACATCGATTATGTTATGAAATCATGGTATTTTAAAGGAGCTATTCTTATGTTTTATGAATATTTATGATTGAGTTTGTGGTACTAGATTCTCATCATTTCACAGAATTAAGATATGCATATGAATCTAGTCTTTGTGATTTCTATTGGTATTTTACTTAGCACCGAGTGAATTTTGGTGATGTGCAAAGTCTTTGAACTACGTATCCCCGTAAGATGTCCTGATTAGACAAATTAGCTAGTTGATCTACCTAAGCTTAAGAATATCGTCTTTGCCTTGGCAAATAGGGCAATATTTTTTCGATATGAGAGCAAGACATTGAATTTTATGTTATAACTCACATAGCCTATGTCAGTTAACAGTAGACATCCCACAAAAGATATGATTTTTTTCATTTAGCTTATGTTATATACATATGTCATGACTCCTATATTGCATTGACCTTTTTATGATTTACGAACTAAAGCTTATCTCATTGATATGTCTTATTGATCATGCATTATAATGTTTTGAACTTACCATGTTATCATATTTGTTGACACCCAATTTTGACCCTTCTTTCTTCCAATTTATTGTTTTCGAGCTTCTAAATTAATAACGTATAAAATTATCCTTTTTCACAACTATTTTTTACTATTACAACTATTATATCTTCTAAAATTATTAGTTTCATTATCAAAATTACTAATATTATCTTTTACACCTCTTTTCTTAAATAATCAATTGTCGTCATCTTATTTCTAGCTTCGTATTTATTAAATTAATATAAGTCAATATTTTGTACGTATATTTTATATTAGTGATATTTTATCACGAAAATTATTAGTTGTCATCTTATAGCATATTTTATATTAGTTATAAAGTAAGAAGCCCAAAATAATTTAAAAGAAAAAGGAAAAGGCTAAGAAATTCGGCCCAAAACCCCCCAAATCAGACCAACGTTTCAGCCCACTTTTTACACTAAAATCTGTCAAAATTAGCCCAATTTCGTTCCAACACTTGGCCCAAATC